>JBBPBX010005461.1:33656-46252 GCA_038048925.1 Garcialebias charrua
AGCAATTGGGGATTGGGTGTCTTTCTCAAAGACACCACGACATGTGGAAATGGCTGGAAATAAAACCTGGCACTTTCAGGTCCTGAGTTTGCTGCCCTGTTATTTGGTGTAAGTATATCTGTTTTTCAATAGCAATTTGCTGTAAATACTGTTAAAGTGACGGTTGCCAAAATATCATACCGTAATGTATCTTACATTGCGACTGTAATTCTACTGTAAAATTCTGGCAACCACAGCTGCCGGTATTTCACCGTAAATTATACCATTCTTTTTTATATGTTTTACATTGTATAATAAACTAAAACGGGACTCATCATCTCAGGTGGTGTTAAAAGCCAAGGAGAAAAGATTCATTCATTCATTCATTCAACCTTTATTTAGTCAGGTAAATCTTTTGAACCTCATGGGCTCATTTACGAAAGCGACCTGCTAAAACTAAAGAACAATGAACAGCAGTGATAGAATTTCATTAAACAATAAACAAACAAACAATAAACAATAGAAAACAAAAAGAGAGAAAAAAACAAAAGATTTTTTTTTTTTTTTTTTTTTAACAAAGTATCAAAAAACTAGCAAAACATTATAAGGTAGACGTATAAAATCAAAGACAGGAACAAATCTGCATTGGTTTTTGCCAGGATTCCAACAGATTCTGAAAACCATTTAGAGAAGTCAAGGTCGAGAGCTTCAGATCTTTTTGTAAGATATTCCATGAAGCAGGAGCGGAGTAGGAGAAGGCCCTTTTTCCAAGTTCAGTCCTCACTGACGGAACACTGCAGGTAATCATGTCCTGAGAGCGCACACTGTAGCTGCACTCACGCAAAGACATGTAGGAGGAGATGTATGAGGGCAGCAGACCAAGAAGTGATTTAAAGATGAAAATGTACCAGTGGAAGAGTCTGCGTGAGGTTAATGATGTCCAATTAACCAGTGAATACAGGGTGCAGTGGTGGGTACGATAATCACAACCAGTTATGAATCTTAGTGCACCATGATAGACCACATCCAACATCCGCAGGGTGCTTGTAGGAGCATTCATGTAGAGAATGTCACCGTAATCAATGGAGGGAAGGAAAGTCACAGATACAAGGCGTTTCCTAACATTCAGTGTTAGACATGATCTGTTTCTGAAAAAGAAACCCAGTTTAACTTTCAATTTCTTCACTAGGTTTTCCACGTGGAGTTTAAAAGAGAGATGTGAATCGATCAGGATACCCAGATATTTATAGGAATCAACAAACTCAATAGGGACACCATTTGAAGATAAAATCAGAGGAGGATCTGCTGGAACCGCCTTCCTATTTGAAAAAAACATCCCTTTTGTTTTATCAGCATTTAGGACAAGTTTGAGACGGAACAAATCTGACTGGATGATGTCAAAAGCGGATTGTAGTAACTGGAAAGCCTTAGCTACTGTTTTAGCTCGGCAATAAACAACTGTATCATCAGCATAGAAATGTAAGGATGCATCAGGGATGCAGTGACCTACATTAGCTATGTAGATTGTAAAGAGAGTTGGTCCTAAAACTGAGCCTTGTGGTACACCATTTTTAACTGTTAAATAGCTGGAAGAAGCACCGTTATGTTGAACACATTGCCTCCGATTGGAAAGATAGTTAGAAAACCAACCGATGGTGTGATCAGAGAAACCGATTTCTGAGAGCTTATGACACAGGATGTTATGATCCACAGTGTCAAAAGCTTTAGACAGGTCTAAGAAAAGTGCAGCACAATAGTCCTTAGCATCCAATGCTTCAACAACATCATTCAGAACCTTCAGAGAAGCAGTTGTTGTGCTGTGTTTTTTCCTGAAACCAGATTGATGGAGAGGTAAGATGTTAAATGAGTCCAGATAATTTTTGATCTGAGAGTTTATCAGTTTTTCTTGAACCTTGGCTAAGATGCAGAGTTTAGAGATCGGTCGATAATTGTTCAGTGAGGTGGGGTCACCTCCCTTCAGCAAAGGAAGAACAAAGGCTGTTTTCCAAGCATCCGGAATGGTGTTTTGGCTTATGGATAGATTAAAGATGTGGGTCACAGGGACTGTGATGATATGAGCAGCCAGCCTTAAGAAATAAGGTGGAAGTTCATCTGGACCTGCAGATTTTTTAGGATCAAGATCATTTAACAGTTTATTTACCTCACTGACTGAGAATGGAGAAAAAGAGAAGGTGTGATTAACAGATGGTTGGCTTGTAGGAGGGATTTGATTTGTTGAAGTTTGATTATTAGATAAAGTGGCCGATTTTCCGTTTGTAACTGTATCAAATAAAGAACTAGAAGCAACAAAATGTTTATTGAAACAGTTCAGGATCTCGTGCTTATTTGACACAGGAACAGAGTCAACAAGAAATTGTGATGGGAGGTCAGATGATTGGGGGGTGCCTGAGAGAGATTTAATGGTTTTCCAGAATTTGATGAGTTTTAAAAAGTGATTTAAAGGTATTGTGACATGATTTTGGAAATTTGCATATCTGTCACAACATATATATCTTATATCATTCAGCTATGTTCGTTTTTGCAAAATAAATTATAAATATATTAAAATTTCATTCCAAGTTATGGTAATTTTTTCGCTGTATACGTCACTGGAAATCCGAGAATTTCCGCAGACGTCATCATTGACGTAACAACGGGCAGAAGGCAGTGCCTTGCCCGTTTGTCTGGTGTGGTAACTGCTTGCCATACATATTTATTGTCTGAAAGATCGCCTCTTTTTTGTGTAACTTGAAAAATGCCGTCACGTTGTAGCGTATTTGGGTGTTCTAATATCGCTAGTGAGGATGCTGTTGATGGAGGCAGGGAGGGCGACGGTTCCGGTCCATCTGGTGCGTGGCCCGGGACGTGCGCGCCGGATGGTTCGGCTCCCATTGGAGACAGGGCCGGTCCCGCGCTTCCCTGAGGACAGGGCGGGACACGGCAGCTAGTACTCTCCTGGGGATGGAGAAAAGGCGAGGCTGGCTCCGAGCCTCCAACGGAGGGAGGACCGCCGCCACTAGCTGTCTCTGAGCCGCAGGCTATTTCGGCTAGGTCATTTAGCCAACCTGCTTCCTCCGCCAGCTGGTGCTGCTCCTGGACTCCGAGGGTGAAGAGGTCCACTCGGCGCTGCCTCTCCTCCGCCGGCAGACGGAGGCACGCAAGGCAGGAGCAATGGGGCTCCATCGCCTGCTGCGCGTGCACCGGTCCATTGCACATCTCGCACATCTTGTGCAGGTCGGAGGACAGGATGAAGCCCTTGCCGTGGCATCCTGGGCAGTATTTAAATGAAGGTGTAGACATCTTTCTTCGTCGTTGGTTTGAAGAAAAATCGGGAGCAGAACTATAGTCCACCTTGAACTTATAGTGGACATAGGTGGGGCCCACAGCAGGTGGGCGTGGACTAAAAGGTCTTCAATGTTGGCGCGAAGCGCAGGGACACACCCAATAGGCGTGGTTAAAGGGTGGAGCTACACGAAATAGAACACCTGGTTTACAAGAATCTTTATTACCAGTAAGATGGAGAAGACTTTTAAAACCGGATGCTATTCCTACTATTTTTAAAAGAAAATCTACAGAAGAAAGTGCCACAGCTACCTAAACAACGCCGAGCAGCTACAGTCGGAAAACTCACAAGAAAACGAGTAAGTCTTTGTGTAAACATAATCGGAGGTGTGTAGTGTTTTAGATGATAAACTATATATTTTACGTGAGTTCATGTTGTTTTACTTTATACACTGTGAGTGTATAAAGCCAATTATCACGGCAGATTCTTTATGTTCGATGCTAAAAAAATAGCCGACAGAAATTCGGTAGCACACACACGTTGCTAGTAATGTATTTTTAAATTATGTCTGCGCGATCAGGTAACATCAGTATGTTTTTTATTCATGGAGGGTTTATTAATGAGAGTTTTGGATGATTTACTGTCTTAAAATGATAAATCTCAAACGCGATCGGGCCTCGCTGTTAGCTTAGCCCAAGAACAAAGAACCACAGGAGAAGCTAACCCCACTTAGCTACTGTGTATGAAATAAACCGTGTCTAAATCACTTTTCCATTGATCGAGTGTCCAATAACTGTATTGGATGAATAATAACCCTTCGATTGCTTCAATACATTCAAGTGCTAACAATAATTACTGTTTGTTCGCTGCTAACAAACATTAGCTGACAGAAATTCGGTAGCACACACACGTTGCTTGTTATGTATTTTTAAATGATGTCTGCGCGATCAAGTAACATCAGTAAGTTTATTTATTCAGGGACGGTTTATTAATGAGAGTTTTGGACGATTGACTGTCTTAAAATGCTAAATCTCAAATGCAATCGGACATGTTTTCTGCTAGGAAGAATGACAAACCCACATGAACCTCCCGCACGTTTTTTCAAAGCTGCATCGTGTATTAAAAAGTTTTCCATTGATAGAGCATAAAATAAAATGATTTGAGCAAGATTAAAACTTCTATTTCTTATATTGACAAAAGTTACTTTATTTTGACGAAACAAACTCATAAAATTATTTGTTGTCAGACTCAACCTTATGAAAAGCACTGTTAATTTTCTTATTTACTCATTTCATCAATGCAAATTAAATCATGGGATCTAATCAATTCATGAAGAATCTAGTGAATTCGAATCATATTTTTAAATTTAGATAGTAGAATATTTAGATGTCTAATTACCGGTACAAATTTAATTCTGTCAACAATAATGTCAAAATACTTTGGGTGCTCTACACAACAATACTAAAATACCCACTTTTGCATAATAAATAACAAAATTATTTTTTGGAAAATAGCTAAATAAATAATATGATATAAGTAAGTTTTTACTATATCATCACTCACAATTTCACCAACCTAAAAAAAAAACATTACATTTATGTGTATGTTACATATTTTTGAACTTTTGTTAATGTTTATAGTGTGTAATGTTGTTTTTCTCTCTCTATGAAATTGCTGGAATTATGTCCAGCTTTCCAGGATCAACCATCTCAACATCTGATGAACCACAAGAGTCATGGCCTTCAACTAGTCAGGTTACCAAGGTAACGTTCTGGCATAAAAATCGCAATTAAAACTTGCTAAATCGTGATTCTGAAATAAATAATTTTTATTTCTGTTTTCTTAGAATTCTCAAACCACACAAACAAGGTACAACTCAAGATCTGTCAGAGTACAAGTTTGTTTAAGAAAGGGCACAAAGAACAAAGGTATTTTGAAAAATAATGTTTTTTTTTGTTTGTTTGTTTGTTGTTTTCCTTTGACAGGCTATGTGGAAGCTGTTAGGAAGGAGGTAATTGCTCTCTGCGCAGGTGAATCAGATGACCAGCCTGGAGATGAAGTTCAGGTGCCACCACTCAGCATCCAGATATTTACACAGCAGTTCCAGAGAGACGTTCCAGATACCAGTAATCATTCAACATGGGGCACTTGAAGCCAGTGTAGACACCTGCTGCTGGAAAAGTGTTGCGGATCCTAGTCACAACACATGATCGAAGTGGAACTCTGTAGAACTCTGTAAAATAAAGATGTTTTAGTTGATTTTGTACAGATTCATACATTTCTGATATTTTTTTTGTTTTTAATAAATTTAAATTAGAAAAAAAAACAATGTCAAACAGAGAATTTTTTGGTGTCATTAAATTTTGTAAAATGTGTAAATTGTCAATGTACCATTTGTTTAACATCTTAAAAATAATTTAATATATGTGTTTAAACTTTTTTCATTAAAAACCAATAAATTACATAATATTTATTTTTATATGTAAATTATAAAGATATATTTATATGATAAAAAAGGCGTTCAATACAGAAACAACTGGACTTTATTTGTAACAGAAAACGTTTCAGCTCTCTATCCATAGGGCTTTCTCAATTCAATTGGATAGAGGGTGAAACGTTTTCTGTAACAAATAAAGTCCAGTTGTTTCTGTATTGAATGCTTTTTTTGATTTTATCATGTCCTGGACGACTGAGAATCTCCACCAGCATATATTTATATAATTTTGTGATATATCAGATCTTTGCTTTATTTACAGTGGAGAAATATTTATAAAACAATACAATTGTTTTGTATTTTTATTGAATTCAAAATATTTTATGATAAAACTAGGCAGTAAGTAAGTAACTAAGCAGTAATCATTAAATGCACTGATGTAATTCAGACAGAATTTCAGTGAAAATTCATTTTTGAAGTGATAATTCATAAATATACTCTCAAGATACTGTATAGTAAACATTCAGTGTATTTACATATGCACATTAAATCTGTGGAGAAAAGAATGATGTTTTTCATGTTAAAAATTTTCATTTATTTTTTATTTATTTATTCATTCATTTCAGATTTGAAGCAAGAAGTTGAAATTACAATTCACAATAATGAAAAACAAGAAAGAAAAAAACAAAACAACAAATCTAAAATGAAAGGAAGCAGAAGAAGAAAAAAATCTTATCATATCTGCTCCCTTTTTAAACAAAAAAAAATCAGTTCAAATAATCAATTTAAAACAATGATCATCTATATAATATATGTATAACGAAATAAAGAACTCATCATACATTTACATTTCTAGTTACATTTCAAAATTAACAAAAATTTAAATATATCTTTTCAACAAGTTATTCTTTATCATTTTTTTAAATATAGAAATAGACTCTACTTTTTTTTTTTTACATCATTTTCCAAAATATTCCACAAACTTATCCCCTGTATTGATGTAGACCGACTCTTTAAACGTTAAAAAAGTACAGATACTTCAAAGGTACTCATATTTTTTAAACTATAATTAATGTTGAATAATTATTAGATACATTAATTAAAAAATTACCGCTCTGTAAACGAGATACATCGGGTTCCATCACTTGTTCAGCCTAAAATCCTCCCTCCTCTGCAATGTCGGCTTCAGACTCACTTCCTGAACGGTAAGGTTCATGTAAATATGATTGAATACCTAAATTAAAACCTGCTGGCTCTTGTTCATCACCCGAACCAACTTCACCTTCCAAAACTGAAGACAAATCCCTTAGATCAACACTAGAAACGCTACACTCATCTGATTCGACATGCTCCGCCATTATTATTTACATGCGCGTTGGAGCGTGCCTTCCTGTTGATACGTCAATGATGACGTATGCGGAAATTCTCGGATTTCCATTGAGGAAACACAGCGAAAAAATTACCATAACTTGGAATGAAATTTTAATGTATTTATAATTTATTTTGCTTAAACGAACATAGCTGAATGATATAAGATATATATGTTGTAACAGATATGCAAATTTCCAACATCATGTCACAATACCTTAAAACAGACAGAGGACAATCATATCAAATGAGTAGGAGAAAAAACGTATGGTTTCGTAAACACAACAGTATTCCAGAACATTATTTTACACACTATGCTTAAAAACAAACAGGGAGCAAAACTTGTAACCCAGTTTGAGTCCTTCCAGTCTTTAAGCGGTGGGGGTGTCCACGTGTTGATTTGACAAATAAAATGTT
The DNA here is from genome assembly GCA_038048925.1 of Garcialebias charrua. Taxonomy (NCBI): domain Eukaryota; kingdom Metazoa; phylum Chordata; class Actinopteri; order Cyprinodontiformes; family Rivulidae; genus Garcialebias; species Garcialebias charrua. The sequence goes on from JBBPBX010005461.1 coordinate 41,138, forward strand.
AAAAGATTCACAGCAGCTGGTTCCATAAAAACACACCGAGGCTGCTGCATTCCTGTGGAGCTCCTCTTAGAATAAAGTGAGAGTTAAAGTCAAAACTCCTGTCTTACTGGGTCATCCTCACCCCACCTCCCACACGCACGCATACACACACACACATACACACACACTACTAATAAATAATTATCCTTTTGTGTGACGTGGCTTCAATCCATGCATTTTATGAAATCTTATTTGACAAAATTATCAAAAAGTGGCAAATGAGGAACAAATTGTCATGTTTCAAAGCTTCACATGTGAAGTTTGAAGTACTGTTTACTTTACGTCAAGCTTGTTGTATCAAAAAACAAGAATTGCTGAAAAAAAACATTTTAGGTACAAAAATACGTACCAGGATATCCATCCATTATCTTTACCCGCTTCTTCCATTTTGGGTCACGGGGGTCGCCGGTGCCCATGTCCAGCGATCACTGTGCGGGCGGGGTACACCCTGGACGGGTCTCCAGTCCATCACAGGGCCACATAGAGACAAACAACCATTCACGCTCTCACTTCTAGGGACAATTTAGAGTTACCAGTCAGCCTAACATGCGTGTTTTTGGACTGTGGGAGGAAACCAGAGTACCCGGAGGAAACCCACGCATGCACGGAGAGAACATGCAAACTCCATCCAGAAAGACCCCTGGACCGAGATTTGAACCAGGGACCTGCTCGCTGAGAGGCAGCAGCTCTACCAGTTGTGCCACCGTGCTGCGCGCAGGACATACTAAACAGCTGTTTTTTTTTTTATCTTCTTACTCATTTTACACTCTTTATTCTTTTCTTTAAATGCTATTTTAACTACATTACTTCCCAAATTGTGCCGGCTTTTATCGCTCTCAGGAATTCGTTTGAATTTGTTGTTACTTTTTTTTCTATTTAGCCTTTAAAAGTAGCCTATGCACTATGATAGCAACTGCATTGTCTTATTTTAATTCATTTTACTTGTTTTTACTGTGTATTTAATATTGTGTCTGTTTTTATGATTGCCAATGTAAGGTGACCTTGAGTGCCAAGAAAGGTGCCTACAAATAAAATGTATTATTATTATTACTGTATTTATTCATGCATGTACCGTGTAGTCTCAATGAATGACGAGGACTCATTTTCAAGCGAGACCTGTTATGGGAGCAAATGGTGGGGGTTAAGGGCCTTGCTCAAGAGCCTAGAGTGGGGCAAATGAGGGCGGAGGCAGGTGTGGGTGTTTCACCTTTCCCACCCACATTTTGTCGTTGTCACTCAGGGGAGTCTAACCAACGACCTTCCGATCACAAGCCCACCTTCTCTAACCTCTGCGCCCATGGAACTCATTTTAAAACATGTTTTTGAGTTTAATTATGTTTTATTCAAATGTAAGTGCTCACGTTTAGACTGTTTTCCATATAGTTTTTTTGATCTATACAAACTGTGTGGAACTATAACCTGTCCGTAAAGTGCTTTATGTTGTCCTCAGTGAATACATTCACTCAAACACCATCAGGAGAGACACACACAAGCATCAAACAGAGATGGAACAGCAACAGCTTTATAAAGTGTGACATCAGTCAGAATGTGCTCACACGTGCACTCTTTGGTTCTGGGTCAAGGCAAAGATGAGACATCCTCTTCTCAGGCTGTCTCGCTCCTCCCCCTGTTCAGAGTTGTGCAGTATTTCAGCGTTCAGGAGAATAAGGAGAAGCAGATAATGTGGAGACGGACTCCCACTTGGAGCCTCTGCAGGTACACGGGGAGCTTGGAGTTTGGCATCCAGATACTGGTCCACTCGTTTTGTTTCTTCACTCCATCCTGATGAGGAGAGAAGATGGCTTTTGTGGCGTTCTGTGAGAACTTTTTGAAGACCTCTCTCCTCCGCTTCTTGTTTCTTTGATTATTGTTACGATTTTGTGATTATTTTTTGTTTACTTCTTTTGAACGGAGTACCATTCCTTCCAGTGAAGACTTTCCTAACCTGCGTTCGCTGATGCTGACTGAAGCGTGTGGAGCCATGTCCTTGGGGTCAGATGTTTGTGATCTGACCTTCTTACCCCCAGCACCCCCTGTGCCGTCCCTGCCAGGAGCTGTTGGCGGCTGTGGGATGTCTGTTGGCAGTGGTCAGTGGACCCAGCTGCTGGACCTCCACCCTGGTTCTCCCTACAGCTCCCTGAACTCTCACCACTCCCTCATTAAGCAGGAGCCAAGCTGGGGGACCACAGACCCAATGGAGGACCCTCACTGTGGACTCGGGGCCTTCACTGTGCACTTCTCTGGCCAGTTAACGGGCTCAGGCCCTTGTCGGGTTGGCACCTTTGGAGAGCCGACAGCGAGTCAACCAAGGATGTTTGCGAGCGGAGCCTACCTGCCCAGCTGTGTGGACAGCCCCCCTGCACCCAGGAACCAGGGTGAGCATCTTTATGACCAGTCCCACACTCGTTTGCTCTCACTGGCATCAATTTAGAGAAACAAATGGTAAATGGTAAATGGAGCTTACTTATATAGCACTTTCTAGCACCCTATGAGGGGCCCCAAAGCGCTTCACAGTACCAGTCATCCACCCATTCATACACACATTCATACACCGGTAGCGGTGACTGCCATGCAAGGCGCCATCCAGTCCTACCGGGAGCAACTCGGGGTTAAGTGTCTTGCCCAGGGACACAACGAGGTATGCAGTGACCGGGGATCGAACCCGGGACCTTCTGGTCCTGAGCCGGCTGCCCTGCCTCTACACCAGGGGTCACCAACCTTTTCGAAACTGAGAGCTACTTCGTGGGTACGGAGTCATACAAAGGGCACCAGTTTGATAAACTCTTCAGAAATAACAAAGCGTAAATTGAAAAACAATTATAATAAACATATTTTTAAGAACATATTTTTAAAATGTATATATAAATACAAAAAAAAGAACAACAACTGAATAAAATGAAATTTTAAATGCAGCTTAGTAGTGAATTGTGCTATACTGTATTTAGAACAGGTCCGCCGGCACCTCAAATGGTCTTTGGGGGCACCCGGTTGCCCGTGGGCACCGTGTTGGTGACCCCTGCTCTACACCATCTCAGCAATAGCTTTATGTGACTTTAAGTGAGCTATCATCAACACCAAGCAGTTCAATGTCATTTTAAACACAACACTTCACTGTAAAATGTGTTTTTGTCTCCAAAAAGTTGAAGATGTCAGTCATTTTGATTCTGAACAGGATGGATAAACTAGAACAACTGTTAGAGCATATTTATCAGAACCCAACAGTCACAGGCTTAGTTAATCATGTAACAGGAAAAATGATTCATTCAACCTTTTTTTATACAGATAAATCACGTTGAGTCTCAAAGTCTCATTTACAAGTGGGACCTGTTTAGACACACAAAAAGTAATGAAAGTGATACATAAGTTGTGTGATGAGATATGATAATAATAATGATAAAAATTTATACACATATTTTAATGAGTAGCTGTGAAGACTCCTTTATTTAACCACTGAATTAAAGTCCACTAAAACCACCCATCAAAATAAAATGTTCCTTTTTTGAGCATAATCAAAAAGGAAACCTTTTGACCTTTGTTGCCATGTTTGAACGGCAACGCATCTTCCTTGGTCAGAATAAGAAAGGTGAAAGGGTCACAATGTCTTTTCAGTTTTTCAAAACGTTCTAATCAATTTGCGAGACTTAAACTTAAGAAGAAAATAAAGATCTGTGAATCACAAACGTGTTCATTTAAGGAACTTTTTTAACGGCTGGTACTTTGTAAAACGCAATAGATAGAATAGAATTTATGTTATATTCTGTAATCTTGGAAGTTGGATTCAAACCTGATTCTTCTCTTGGTGTTACCGTAATATGAAACCTTAATCATAAACAGCACTGGTGTACATTATGTTTAGTCTTAAGCCATTTGTGAGCACAGCTTTATTCTGTTTGCTCGGTGGAAATTTTCATTTGATGAAGTAATAAGACTAAAAAATAGCTTTGATGAAGCAAGGATTTAAGACTTTGAGTCATTTTTCTACAAAAATTCAACTTCCAGCTCAGGCCTGACTCAGGGTGTTTTCAAAAAGAACATGTCATGAGCTCATACAACTTTATCATTTAGCCTCAGCTTTAATGTGTTATACTGATGCAGAATGCTCTAATATAATTACAACACCATATACAGTACTGTAATATACAGTATTATGATTATCTTCTGCATTTAATTTTATATAAGTCTTATTCATTTCTCCTCAATGATTTTTCACATAGAGCTTCCTCAACAGTAGTTCATTCTTGGTCTGTCTCTTGTGTGTTTGCCAAATTTCTTTTTCCACCCGCCATAAATATTGCAACCACAAGGCCAACGATAGAAGAGAGGAAAAAGGAATATGTTACAAGAAAAGACGATTCTTGTCATGTGATGAATGTGTGGTAACGCTGCCAGGAAGTATAAAGAGTTACTACAAGGGGCGACATACACAACTGACCAAATACTGAGGGTTTTGCAGGCTTCATCGTGTTCATACGTTAATACATTTTGTGCGATTGATCATGACTCAACCAGAAAAGAGGATCTATTTGTTTCCATTTCTTCTCTTGTTGTTTTTCCTCGCAGGTTATGGAGCTGTGGGTTTAGACAGCAACCCTTCTTATGGTCACACGCCATCCCACCACACCCCTCAGCTCTCCAGCTTGTCCTTCAAGCATGAGGACACGCTGTCAGCCGCAGACAACATAGGTGAAAACCCGTCTGTGCCTTGTTTTCAACTAGACTGGGACAGCGTTGTGTCTCACCAGTTAGGATCCCATCATTTTTCACATCATAGTGAATAAGCGGCTGTTCGCCTTTTCACCCCCTGCAGGTTTTTTTTTTTTTTTTGGCCACAGACATATTTATATGTTCAGGGATACACAAACACAGTTTCCCTCGATGGAAATTGGGAAAGGATAACTTTAGGCAATAGCTTTATGTGACTCTGCTGGAATGTCAAAAACAGTCTGGGGAACAGTATACTATACGAGCCTGAAAAGCTCCAGTGTTTCTCACTGAGCTCCTTGAAAAGTGTGTGACATTAAAATGAACTATTATTTGTTTTTACTTGTATGTTTCAGACTGGGTGCTTGTATAGTA
>JBBPBX010005461.1:46965-72075 GCA_038048925.1 Garcialebias charrua
ATATATATATACCTGTATGTGTGTGTGTCTGTGTGTGTTTGTGTGTTTTTTTTTAAAACAGCAGAAGATTTATATCAGCATAATCAAATACATCAAAATCACAGTTCTATTAAAACAAATTTGATTGGTTATGGATTAAGGTGCAGCAAAGATTTCTGATTTTAAAAAAAATAGTAATTTATTTTATTAAAAATGCTTCAGTTTCCATTTTTCCCCACACACAGAACCCTTGACCTATTCTTTTTCATAAAGTGATCAAATTTGCAGACTCACTCATAATAAATAAGCACATTTTCACATAGCATTGCTTTTATGTTTTCCATGTTTTCAGTTGATCAGCAGTACTCCACACCGAATCCCATGTTTGGTTGCCACAATCCCTCAGAAACTTGTCCGAGCAACCAGGCTCTGCTGTTTAGAAACTACAACAGGTAAAATGAGCTCTCTTTTTATTCATTAGTATTTTTTCAAAGCCCTTCTCAAACACGGTTCAACTCTCCCTCAAAGCTTCTGGACCCATCATTCAATGTCAGATTCTTTCCACTGACATTTATTTGCTCACTTGTCGGAACTTTGTAGCAGCGTGAACTCTCTGTGATCCCTCATTGAGCTCTGTGTTCGCTTCCACACCGTCTGGGTCGTGAATCCTCATTTGTTCTTGGGTTAAGTGCTGCCCACTGGTGCTCAGCAGGCCCAAAACAAACAGCAGAGTGATCTACTGCTGATGATGTGTTGAAGTCAACCCCCAGGGAAAACAAGGAAAAAAGTAAGACACGGTCAGTGAAAGTGAGTTGCACAAAAAGGAGATCTGGCCCTTCAGCTTGTGAATGTGTCTTCAGCTTATTTCCATTTTGATGGAAAACATCTCAGTAAATTGGGATTCCTTAAATGCCGACTCGAGATGTTGTTGGAGAAAAAAGAACATGTGCAACCCAAATAGTGGAACAGCAGCTGATAAGAAGAGGGAATACTGTGCTGCCGTTCCATCTTATGGCAGGAACTGGAAACCCTCAAATAAACACAGAGAAGTGTGCACAAGCATGCACACGCTCTTACACCCGTTGAGTGTATGTCAGATATCAGCGAGCCTTTCCACAGTTCAACATAGCTGAGAGCTGATTAGTGAGCCATCACAATCCTTCCCTCAAGGACTTCTCGAGGAATGCGCTCTAGAATTCCCCCGAAACTGTTTCTCGCCACTAATGATACAGAGGACAGGGTGATGTCATGCACCGGTGCAGGGTGTACTAGGCACGAAGGCACCCACTCCCACCGAGAGCATAATCGTATCTCTAAGTGTGTGTGCATTTTATTGCTCTGCCAAGGCAAAGAGAAACACAGAGCTCGAGTCTTTAATGAAACCAGGGAGGATGTGTTAAAAAAAGGCAAACCATAATCAGTACTACAAGGCAAAAAAAACCTTTTCAAAATAATCTAAATAAAAGGAAAAGTACAGTACCCTTCTAGTTTGTGTTGCGTTTCTAGCAAATCTGCCTATCCTGCACACTTCTGCTTTGAAATATAATGTGTTCACACTCAAACACACTGAAAACTAATATTCTTTTATTTGTATTGAATTTAGTGATAATTTGTACCAAATGGCATCTCAGCTGGAGTGCGTCACGTGGAACCAAATGAACTCCTTGAAGAGGTGAGCGCTTTTGAAAATTGTGATACTTGAAATAAATGTGATATTTTTAACGATTGGCCTGTGTTGGTGGAGCTGTACAAAAAAGAGTAGGAGGACAATTTGACCAGATGGCTGTTGGCTTACTGCCTGCAGGAATAACAGGCCAAGAAGAAGAGCTTAACAATGTTTACATGTATAAATGTGAAGTTCTGCAGCATGTCTTAAATAAGTTTCTACTTTTTTCATCTTCAGAGAAGTATGAACTCTTTTGGATTTCGTTACCATTAAAGCTTATTAGATGTTTATCTGAAGGTGCGTGGCATGATGATCCTCTGACCAACCAAAGCACAAACTGTCCTACTCTGACACAGCTGTGGCTGACTCAACTAAAACATAATCTCTCCCACATAGTAACAAAACAAAAGCTGTTCTAATTTTAGCTGAATAAAAAAAAAGCTGTTTGTGAAAAGTTGTTGTAGGATTGAGTATTTTGACTTTGTTGAGTTTGTTTGTTTACCACACCACACCATACCATACCACACCACAGCACACTATTCTATACCATACCAAACCATACCATTTCATACCACACCTTACCATACCAATACATACCATACCATTCTGTACCATACCATACCATACCATTTCATACCACACCTTACCATACCAATACATACCATACCATTCTATACCATACCATACCATACCATACCATACCATACCATTTCATACCACACCTTACCATACCAATACATACCATACCATTCTATACCATGCCATACCATACCATTTCATTTCATACCACACCTTACCATACCATACATACCATACCATTCTGTACCATACCATACTATTCTATATCGTACCATACCATACCATACATACCGTACCATTCTGTACTGTACCATACTACTTCTCTATCGTACCATACCATTTCATACCATACCATACCATACCATTCCATACCGTACCATACCATTTCCTACCATACCATACCGTACCATTCCATTCTATTCCATACCGTACCATACCATACCGTGCCATGCCATGCCATTCCACACCATACCAAACCATATCATACCATTCTATACCATACCATACCGTGCCATACCATTCCACACCGTACCATACCCTATCATACCATACCATACCATACTGTGCCATGCCATTCCACACCATACCAAACCATATCATACCATTCTATTCCATACCATTCCATACCGTGCCATACCATTCCACACCATACCATACCATACCATACCATTCTGTACTGTACTATACTATTCTCTATCGTACCATACCATATCATACCATACCATACCGTGCCATTCCACACCATACCAAACCATATCATACCATTCTATTCCATACCATTCCATACCGTGCCATACCATTCCACACCATACCATACCGTACCATTCTGTACTGTACCATACTATTCTCTATCGTACCATACCATTTCATACCATACTGTACCATACCATACCATACCGTACCATACCATTCCATACCGTACCATACCATTTCCTACCATACCATACCGTACCATTCCATTCTATTCCATTCCACACCATACCAAACCATATCATACCATTCCAGAGTCATACAGCTTTATTCATAGAGCACTTTAAACACCCACAGGACCAAAGTGCTGTACACATAACTAAACAATCACACAATCAATCAGAATGAAATAAAATACAATAAAAAGTGTTTCTGTCAGGACAGAAACACTTGTTTTAGTTCTCTTATGTGCTTTGAAAACATTGAATGTACCTTTGGCTTCTCATTTACGTAGTTTTTTTATTTATTTGATGAGTGAACACATCCTCCTCTGACCGTAGCAATCCAACCAACTTTGACAGCGACCCCACAACCCCAGCTCCACCCATGCTCCTCAGCACCCAGTACCACATCCACACACATGGTGTTTTCAGAGGACTTCCGGTGAGCCAGCTGATGAAAACGCACACAAACACACAGTCACTGCCCAAATAAGTGATCAACATGTTCACCTTTCGGTTCTTGCTTCTCTTTCAATCAAAAGGATGTTCGACGAGTACCAAACATGGCTTCTGCTTCTGTTGGGATGAAGTCCTCAGTGGGCAGTGAGAAGCGTCCTTTTATGTGCATTCATCCCGGCTGCAACAAGAAATACTTCAAACTGTCACATCTGCAGATGCACGGTCGAAAACATACAGGTAGCCTGATGGGATGTCCATTTGTGATCCTGCTCAGAACACAAGGAAGTGATGATGATTCATTCTTTTGCAGGTGAAAGGCCGTATCAGTGTGATGTCACAGAATGCGGACGCAAATTTTCTCGCTCAGACCAGCTAAAGAGGCATCAGCGCAGGCACACAGGTGCGTGAGCTTCAATGATCAGCTAACAGGCTTCACTGAACCCCATGACGTTTGGTTTTCTCCGTGTACAATCAAAGGTCATGTTTCAGCTGATGACACATTTAGCTTTTCACATTTTTCTTCAGCTTTTTTTTTTTTTACACACTTAAAGGGAGGCAGACATGTTCAGTTTGTTGCAGTCTGTGACTTGGACACTAGATGTTGCTATGCTTCTTTAAAAGGCACCAATAATTTTAGGCTCAATAAACCATTCATCCATTATCTTTTACCCACTTCTTCCTTTTCGGGTTGTGAGGGTCACTGGTGTCCATTTCCAGTAGTCACTGTGCGAGAGGCGGGAGACACCCTGAACAGGTCTCCAGTCCATCACAGGGACACACAGAGACAAATGAGACAAACAACCATTCACTCTCTCACTCACAATTTAGAGTCACCAATCAGCCTAGCATGCACTCACATGTGCACAGAGAGAACATGCAAACTCCGTTCAGAAAGGCCCGGAATTGAAAGCCAAGATTTGATCCAGCGACCTTCTTGCTGAGAGGCAACAGCCCTACCCACTGCGCCACCATGCCGCCCAGCAAAATCCAGCATTTGACCATTTGTTGGTAAAATAAAAATATGCAAAGAATGATAAAACAGACTTTGGAAAGCCATAAAAATAAAGAGTGTGGGATGTTTTAAAGGTTTGGCTAAAAGTTTCAACTTTTCAGGTGGTTTTATTGCAACCAGATTATTTGCAAAATATGACATTTTGCATTCCCTCTTTTACTAAATGAAGCTAATGACTTTCTGTCTTCGCTCTGAGTGATTTCTCACACTGTGTTAGTGAACAGGTTACAAGAGTTTTTTTTCTTTTTTAGTTTAGTTTTGTAAGGTATTCTCAATTAAATAACTGCTTTAAGGCAAAAAACATTAATTCAAGCCTTCAGAACATGTATGGACTCAAGTCATTTCTATAAAATGTGCAGTTATTGGGATACACTTTAAAAAATATAAACACTTGATGAAAAAGTTGACATTTGAAGATCTAATATACAACATTTTAAACTTACCGTAAATACAGCAGATAAAGAAGAGTTTTAATATTGTTTCTAGAGCATACATAATTTCTACTTTTGTGTGCCTCATACTTTTTGCTTTATGTCTTTTTTTTCCTCTGATGTCCAGGACATCTGAACTCTCATGTTATGTGTCTGCCTCCTGCATGGCCAGCAGAGTTTGATCGTTTCCTCTTTTTAATAATACACCTCAAGAAGTCAACGAAAAGAGCAAGCACAAGTCTGTTTGAGTAGTTAAATGCTCCTCTAAGCAGTTTTTATATCAAACAGCACTCTCTTCATCAAAGAGAATTATTGGATTTGGTACCTGGATTATTGCGCATGAACTTTCTTGTCTTTTCTTAATCAAAGTTTTTTTTTACTTCTATCACAAATGTAAAAACATTTTTAATAACAAGAATAAACTTCATTGTGATTTTAGGTATTAAACCATTACACAATTCAGGCTTTGAACAGTATAAAAACAAACTGTTTTCTAAAAATAGAACACATATAAAATAAATCTGAGCTGTGATAACAGAAGTGAAGTAAATTGGCTCATACAACTCTATAAATATGACAAAAAAATCTTTTGTCAAAGATTGGTGTATAAACTACAGTATAATGACATTGTTAGGAATTTTAATATTAAATACAAAACTTTTATCAGCTACAAGTTTATCTTTGTATTAAATTTTTCTAAAATTTTGTTTTTCTAATTATGCAAGTGAGGAGATTTCTAAATGACTATAAGCATAATTATCTAATTGAGAAAATATAATTGAATAAACATCCTTGTTTTCCACTAGACTGAATGCATTTAATAATAATGATGATGAATTTAATTTATAATGCACTTTTCATTAACAAAAATCTTAAAGTATCTCCAAAGTAATCCACCTGGATTATTGCGCATGAACTTTCTTGTCTTCTCCTAATCAAAGTTTATTTCCAAGAGTCTAATTTCATGGAACAAGTATATTATTTTATCAAATGAAATTGCTGAAGTTCTATGATTTGGTGGATTATAATATTTTGTTAGTTATGTACAGAGCACAGAATAATACACTGCCTTCAAATATTCAGATGTATTTTGTCAAAAGACTGAGTTGTTATAATCTTAAAGGGACAGATATGTTTGTTAAACCTCATTTTAGAACTATCGTAGTTTAAAGGGAAGGTCTACCATAATTCAGGGAGTTGGGTTATGGAATGACTTGGAGACAGATGTTAAAGAAGCTAAATCAATGGTTGTATTTAAAAGAATGATTAAGGTTAAATTGTTAAAAACATATATCTAAATGGAGTTTAAATTCAGAAATTGTATGAGATAAAGGAAGTTAAATGAGTTGTTCATTTTGTTTTGGTCTTTAAAGAAATTGGTTGTTTGAATTGTTTATTAGAGAATAAGGGGCAGATAAAATGAGATTTTTTTCTTCATCTGCTGCCTTTCATTTTATATTTTGTTTTTCATATTGTATATATGTTATTTGTTTTGTATTTTATTATAAAATGAATGAATAAACAAACAAACTAAAATCAACAATAGATCAGCCCTGAAACACTACTAGATATCACTAATGATCGACATATACTGTATAGGGGTATTAGAAAACACACACCTGTTTTGGACATTTCTTGAACAGAAGTGTTGCTTTTGAAGCAGCCAGTCTCCATCTAATTGCACATTTAAACGTTTGCCCTCCCTCTTCTCCTTTTTTTTTTTAAATGTGCAACAACCCTATCATCTGTGCAGGAGTGAAGCCCTTTGAGTGTGAGACGTGTCAGAGAAAGTTCTCACGGTCAGATCATCTTAAGACACACACTCGGACTCATACAGGTAAAACAAGTGCGTATACTTTTAATTTTCTTCTTCCTAATCCTTTTTCCCAACTCATACAACACGAGCTCACACGCTGCACATGCCTAATCTTTTATTCTAAAGCAATGCTGTCTCTCCTGCACCTTCCCCTTCCTGCTTGGTCCCATTCTTGTCAGGTGAGAAGCCCTTTACTTGCCGCTGGCCGAACTGTCAGAAGAAGTTTGCCCGCTCTGACGAGCTGGTGCGGCACCACAACATGCACCAGAGGAACATGACCAAGCTGCAGCCTGCCATCTGAGCAGTCAGAGGAGAGGATGGGGAGGAAGACCAAGAGGAAGGTGACAACATGTTGTGCCAGCTAGTAGAGAGAGACAACGCCTGGGGCCTGGTCAGCAGTTAGGGTGCCCTGACAGATTTGCTGAAGATGCCTGTGTGGGGAGAACCAAACCCTCGGAAGACTCCAAAGATCATTAGGATGCATCTGGACTGGCACCTGTCATGATCATGACATTAAAACTTGGAATTAGAGAAGGTTGAATACCACAATTATTCTGAGCCAAGAAGACCTTTCAAACAAACACATGAGGAAAACATACACTTTTTTTTTTAATGCACTTGCACTGCCTTACTTCTTGCTGTTTAAATCGTCTGAGCTTGAAACTACATGCTGAACATTGCAAACTGGATTTGGGGTTCGGAGAACGAGGAAATCGTCACCTTTTTTGTCCACAAGTTGAGACTTTTCTTGTTCAGGAGAACTTTTTACCTTTTAAAAAAAAGTAGATAATGCGCACCCAGTTAATTGCATCTGAAGTATGTGATGTGTGACTTGTATACATTCGCTCTGACGTTATCTGTTTCATAAAAACTGGAGTCGCATCAGTTCACAGTAAAAGTGTGTACTTGTGTGGCTGGAAGACAAACCAGCGATGTGTGCTGTCAGGTTAAGAGGCCACCTAGGAAAAGTGGTAATGTATGGGGTGAGGGGGTGGGGGTTAAAAGAGAGTCAAACAGCACACTTTTGTGTCTCTGACAAGGTGCAGGTCTCACCCTCCTAAATCTCAGACTCACATCTTTATAACTTGGAACATCTGCAGCCCAGTAAATCTTACTGGGAAGCCAACATACCTTCACATTTGCAGGCACAACTTCACACACTGATCCTCTTCAGAGCACGTTAGGTCCCAAACACACACATGCATTTGCTGCATGTTTTAGCATCCAGGTTTGGTTCAGATTATTTGAGCCACATGGTGGCAGTGTCAGCCTGTTGGAAGCACCAGATGAGATTTAAACACTGCTTCTGTACCACATCAGACTTTAGATCGACCCCAGTCCACTTTATTCAGACCCTTATTGGTTTCCAGAATCCACAATATATGTGGCAATTAGGGGTGCGAATCTCTCAGTGTCTGGAGAATCGATTCAATTCCGATTTTTGATGCACCGATTCGATTAAAAATCGATTTTCGATTCTACAACGATTTTCATTCCAGGACTGATTTTCGATTCAGAATCGATTTTCGATTCTGAAACAATTTTCAACTGAAATCATGAAAAGATTAAACAATAATGTAAACAAATAAAACATTTATTTAAAACAATAATGTATGCTTGTAACAAACATTAACAATGTCAAATAATACAGTATAAATACAGCAGGCTGAATTGTGAGCAGATGGGTATATGAATAGAATGCAGCAGCTTTAATCGGGTCCCGGAGGTCACTTTTCATTCATTCATTCAACCTTTATTTAGTCAGGTAAATATTTTGAACCTCATGGGCTCATTTACGAAAGCGACCTGCCACTGTCACACTGGTGCCTATATCCAGCAGTCACTGTGCGAGAGGCAGGGGACACCCTGGACATGTCTCCAGTCCATCACAAATAATTCAAAATACAAACGTAAACAAAGATTTCAGCCTACTGTATTGCATAAACATTTAACTCAAAATAAAATAGACTTCAAAATCATATTGCATTCATCCATGTTTCAAATGTGTATGGATGGATTTTGTTTAAAAGATTTGTTTGGTAAATCTTTTCAACAAAAGCCATCTATCCATCATCTTTACCCGCTTTATCCTTATCGGGTCCTGGAGGTCACTGGTTCGGGTCAGATTTCTTCTTCTTTCTGCCACCTTTCATTTTATGTATTCTTTCATATACTATGATATATGGTTTTATTTTCTTTATCTTTTGGGTTTCATTGTAAAAAAAAAAAAAACGATTTTGGGTTTTTTAGAATTGATTCTGAATCGCCAGGACAAAGAATCTCGATTCTTTAAAAATTTGATTTTTTTCCTGCACCCCTAGTGGCAATTTTAATGAAAGTGAGAAAGGAGAGGGCATGTTCGGAGCATACCGCAGCCCGTTAAATATAAATGATGTGGCTGGAATTGTATGTCAGCTTGTGCTCAAGTCTATTAGTGATGGGATGATTCAGCTACTGTGAAGGTGTTACGGTAATAAAATATAACTGACTGAGAGCAGAAGTAGCTGTTGCACAAATCCCTGGGCTAATTTTGTCTGGAAATGCCATGTAAACATGCACATACATGTACATGCTCTGTATATTCACAGTGGTTCTTAGAAGTTTGGGAACTTGTTTTTTTTGTGTGTGTGTGTGTGTGTGTGTGTACAAACTAAATCTTTAAAATGGTTAAAATTTCTAGAACATATTCTCACACTAGATAAGCAAGAACCCAAATGATCTAAATATACTTGTAAAAATGAATTTACAAATTTAAATAACCCAACATTTATTGACAGTGACTGCTAATATAAGGATTTTTAATTTGCAGGTGAAACTGATGAACTCGACTAAAAAATGTCTGAGCTTAAAATCAGGTTTGTGCATCATGAAGAGAAGAAGAGAAGTCAGCTGAGCTTTTTTAAATGATTATTTTTACCCAGCAGGTTGAAAAAGTTACAAAATGATCTATAAAGTTGTAATCTGCAAAATAAAATGGTTCACAAACGGGGGGAAAAATCCAAAGAAAAGTTACCCCTTCCAGAAAAAGTCCAGTCACAAACTAAACCAAGATAATGAATCATTATCTTGAACATGTTATGTACATTTTATATTTTACTTTCTCACTCTGTCTTATATTAATATTTACGAGCCCAAAAAGGAAAACTGAGCACTGAACAGCTTGGCTGCAGAGAAAACACCCCTATTCTCTAAAAAGAGCATCGCTGTTTGTTTGCTGTTCATCATAAATTAATTAGACTCACCAAAACTCTTAGAAATATTAGACTTCTAAATGTTTTTTCACTTAAAAAAAACACATTTTAGTTTAAATCAGAAATATGTTTTGTTAATAGCAAATACGGCATAGTTCATTTCTCTGTCTGTTTTGCTGTTTCTGGACCAGGATCTGAACAATGAACTCTGAATTATCAGATAGTAAAAATTCACATTCTGCATTTTAATCTCTCTAAAACATTTTCAATAAAAGCACTTCTTTATCAGTAAAAATGTAAAGCTGAATATATGTGTTTTGTTATATTTCCTATACAGTTGAGATTTGAATGATGAATTCAGTAAGTTTTCATTTTCATTTTGAAATTCTCTAAAGAACACTGCAAGAATTTAAAGATTTCCAGCCATTTATTTCGCTGTTGCTCAATTTTGCACCTGTGCTCCTTCATTTCTGCAACAGAACTTTACACTTACCAAGCTAACAAAGATTAAAATGCCTTTCTCCTATTTCAGGTTCACAGATGGCTCATTTGAAGCGGCCATTCGGGGTTGTTTTCCAATTCGAGTAATGGCTATGATGACGCACTGTCTCTGTGATGTTCTGTTTTCTTTCCTGCTTCTTAATCCCATGCACTTTGATTAGGAAGAGCTTGTCTTTGTTCTGTCTCTGCGGGAGCGTTGTAAAGCATGGGGAAGATCAGAGGGACAGAGGAGTTGAACATTTTACTCACTTCACTTCCCTCTTAGTAGGAAACTTCAAATGCAGTGAGGAGCGCGAGGATCTGATGCTTTAAACATCCTCGGTCATTATCACACACATTCAGAGAGACGCTGACCTCACCCCTGCACTGACCCGCCTGATCCACTACATTCTTCACAAATGGGAGCATTTTATACATTGTGGTAGATTTGTACAATCCGCTAACATAAAAAAAGGTTTTTCCATTCCATCCTGTGAAATGCTACCTCCGATCTGAATGCATGAACACACAAACTCGTGTACGCACGCGCCACCAGATGCCCCCTCAGCTGCACTGCTGGCTGTTTGCCTTGAAGGGGTGTCAGCGTGGGTAATCTCAGGTGACGTACACCTGGTAACGCACAACTCAAGACATCTGTAGGGCAGCAGGCCCGCTAGCTTTCCGACTTTTTACATGAAAAGCCTCTTAAAGGTTTCCTTGTGAGATAGACGAGTGACTTCAAAGCTGTTTTTCTCATATTAAAATCCAAAACAAGCTAATGTTTTACCTCTCGAACCAACAATTTATTTGTCGCGCGTGCTTGAATAATGAGTGTTTCCCATCAGTTAGAAATGGTGGCGTTGTTCGTACTCGTGTCATTTAGTGAACCTCCATGTGCATCGGATTCATGTTGTGATTCTTTGGGTTGAGACGATGTTTTTTGACCTCTGGGAGCTGGAAAGGTCAGCGCACATGCAGCGCAGGCAGGCCTCCATGGGCCCCAGGGGGACTGTTAACAAGGTCAAGGCCCCAGAGAGGAAACTTTTTACAGAAATACAAGGAGGCCCCGCATGCAAAAACAACATGTCACCAACAGGCGGCGCTGTCAGGGACTGTTCTCGTGCTAAGTGAAGCGTGTTAGTTGTATTCCCAGACTTCACCCTTCCCTCGGGCTAGCTCTCTTGTGCGGAGCTGCTGCTCGTAGTCTGAGAGGCCTTGGGGTTCTTGGGGGTGTATTCCCTGTGGTGCGGCAGGGAGCCTGGGGGTCTCTTGTGTGTTGGGGCTTTGGGAATGTTGAGGCCTTGGGGGCCTGGAGCTCAGATGGGGCCTAGAGGGTAAATTTCCTCACTCAGGGAGCAGACATGGGACAAACAGAAAAAGACAACGAGGGGAAAACACCTTAAGAGGAGGCTGTCAGACATGCAGGCAGCAGCCGTGAAGATCCCATGAGGGTACCTAGTCACAAGAACAAAAACACGTGCACATAATGTAGACTCTAACCCCAAAGATGTTTGTGAGCCAGCGTTTAAAAGACATTTCTCTTCTACATCAAACATTGCAGTTTTCATTTCCCCCTCAGCAGTCTCCTCTTGACCACAGGAAGACATTAATTCCTAACAGGATTAGATGTGTCTCTATCACGTGAGATACAAGATCACAAACCAACTCGAGCCCCCTGGGGAGCAATGGGATGGGAGAGGCCTCATCTCCTCACTTTCTCCCCCTCCATCTTGGTGTTCAGAAGAACACGAGGACATAGAACCCGAGATGACGACAAATGGAGCAAAAGAGCTAGTTTTGTCCAAAGATAGGACATCTCTCTGGGACAGGATTGTCTCCACAGTTGTAAAGCCCAAACCAACGCAACTGCAGCAAGGCCTGTCTTTTAATTAAAACTTTAGAAGCTCCTCGTGGTGTAAATTATAAAAAATCTGCAGCAGGCTGTCAGAGGGAGTGGATGACTGAAGCAGCCATGTAAAAATCTGTTTGAAACTGATTTTGAGTCATCCTGACCTCAGCTCAAAGGCCTCCCATTTCTCAAGAGCCAGTTATAATTAGTTCCCAACTCACTAGGTTTATGGTTCCTAAATTGAAATCTACCGCTCTTTAAAGGCTTCTCCCTAATTGTGTAGCCATTAACGGACGATTCCTTATCCACACCGTGCTGATGGCGAATAAAAACTTGTGGTGATAGATGAGCGCAAGGTACCGTTCTTCAAGAAGAAACAAGGAGTTCTGTTCCTTCTTACCACCACTGGGAGGAGTGAAGTCCTGTGATGGGAACGATGGGGGAGAAACCACATCCTCTGTGAAAACATGAAAGATTGATGCATTTCTTCAAACATTGATGCACAAGAGAAGAAACACGCAAGGCATTGAATCAGCCTACATTAATGATGTGAACTTACAATCGCACACCTTGCCCGAACACGGAAAGTGGTCGGTGCGTCAACCGGACTGCATTTTATAAAAGTAAAAGGAAGTTCAACCAAATGTGACCACCTCCTCCTTCTTGTTGCATTTAATGGTATTTTCATACAATTTATAGGGTTATTTAGAAAGGTTATGAACAAATAATATCTCACCTGTTATATGCAGAGGTGGAACAAGTACGGAAACTGTGTGCACTCAAGTGCAAGTACTGTTACACTGCGTAAATTGTACTTAATTACAAGTAAAAGTATAGGTGTTGTAAAAATACTTAAGTAAAAGTACAAAGTACTCTTCTCAAATATTAATGACGTTTAAACCAATTGATGTTTTATTGTGTTGTCAATAGAAAGCATTCAGTTCGATTTACTGTGTATAATACAAAGTAGCTACATTCAAAGTACATTTATCAGATGCTCAGAAGATCTGTCTTCTTTTAGTACCAGGCAAACCGATGGCAGTGACAACATCTAAGATCTTTGCTTACTTAGCCAAACTAATAACTCACACATGCAAACAATAAAAAAGTAATATCATACAGGTAGAGGTACCATACCATACCATTTTATTTATAGAGCCCTTAAAACAGCAACAAGGCCAACCAAAGGGCTGTACAAACAAACAAACAAACAAACAACAGGCAACATAAAAACCTCTTATACCACAATATGTTTTTTGAGATTAGATGCTAAAGTCTTGTAAGCTGCTATCACCATAGAGATCAAACAAAGTTTGCATCTGGACACTGTCTCCTTTTCACCCTCTGTGCATGAAAAATTCCTCCAGGTACGACCACGGGCACTCGTCCTCAGCCTTTACCTGTTCATTTTCTCTGTTGACAGTGTTGTCCTCAGCATTTTGGCTTTTCTCCAAATCTTCAGGCCATAAATGACTCTCTACTCTACGGAGTTGTCCTTTGCTTATGTCATAGGTAACTGACGTGCTCGCGATCCGAGAGCCTTATTGGTTTGAATATTAATTCAAATTGCATCTATACTCACTAGCGACTTCTGATTTTAAAAGAAGTACAGTAGATTACATGGTCTAAATTGTACTGAAGGATAAGTAAAATTACACACTTGAAAGAAATACTCGTAAAAGTACACGTACCCAAAATAATCAACTTAATTACAATAATTTGAGTATTTGTAATTAGTTATTTCCACCCCTGGTTATATGTTCAGTCTGGAGAAACAGAGTTGAATTCTGATGGTATTGATGAGTTAACGGTTAGTCTGAGTGGTGTCAAAACCAAAGAGGTTTGCTGCCATCTTAAAACAATCCCAATCTCAAAGCATTCATAGCAGTTCTTACACCATATTTACTGTCTTACAGTTATTCCAGCAGAAATATGACCTTCCAGTCAAAAGTTCCCAAGGCTACACCAGAAGTGGTTTCGTTAGCTGCTGCCATCATGATTACTTCCAGGTTTGATTACTGCAATGTGCTTATATTATATTATGACAACATAGTTACAATGGAAATGTTCCCTTTGACAAATGTAAAAACACTAGTTTTATTAGTCTTGTAAAGTGAGGTGGCTTTTATTTAAACAATAAAATGAATACCACAAGAATATATCTTTGTTTTTGTACAAATATCTCCTTCAGGATCTGATTGCTTAGCCTTCTCGTATCTTTGTTTTCTTTCTGCATGTTCTTGTTATGTACAGCTTGCATGCAAATGAGAAGTCGCGTTCTAACTTTGCCTGCTATAAAAAATTAACAGTGGTAATCTTATTTTCAAAGTTTTCTGGCACAGAGAAAACAATCTCCTTACAGCATTTGGCCATTTTACTGCAGTTTCAGCAATACATCTGTAATTTGTCCTCCAAGGAGAAGCGAAAAGGCTTAGCCCGTTCCTTGAGCTGTCACGTTAAGGCATCGCATCATGCTCTAAACAGCACAATAATGAACAAAGACTGCACTTTCTTTGCTGTTCTGCATGTTATTATATAAGGGGCAGAGGGCTTGCTATGAGGGCCTCAGTGCAGGGTGGGTTTATATGTCCCAAAGATAATTGCAAAAAACACTCTGGGCCATTAATCTCCAGGGTGAAGGTAACAAACACAGAGGTTAATGCAGAGACAACGATGGAGCATGGATGCATTAAGATGAAAAATGGGTTCTTAGAGTTAGAAGGAGATTGTTGAGGATCAAGATGGAAACAGCTCTTTATGCAGGCGTTTTGACAATCATAGTGGTCATTTTTTGCTGTTAATTAGTGATAATAAAACATCCAAAGAGAAGAAAACTATTTTGGACAGTTGCTGTATACTACACTTTCTGACCCTTCTCTCACAGTCTCCAGTCCATCTTCCCCCAAAGGGCTCATTAATATCAGAGCAGTGGGGCTGATCAACACAGACACTCATATGAAAGCCGTCTGAAGGCATCACTGTGCGCACACTCTCCCCAGTGTGAATGATTAGTACCCTGGCATAAACAGCAGGGACAGACTGTTAAATATGGCCGCCAGGCAACTATTTTGTTTGTTGCCCCGACACTGCCACCCCCAACCATCTTCAGACGAAACCACATTTGGTTCGTTTACATCCCCTAATACTCATCCACCTTCGCTCACAGATTGGCTCCAGCACACAGATGAACTGTGACACATGACAAATCTCATACGCCGTTTGGAGGAAGTGTGTTGAGCGACGTAGAGTGTTGGGCCTCCCAATTATTCAAATGAATGAAACAAGACTGACCCCGTGCACTTAAGCAAGCCATTGGAGCAGCCAATGTATTATCTAATAGGGACCAAAAATAGCTAGCGTCACTCTGGGTAACACCTCTGCCATTGGAAGGAAGAAGAAGGAACTCGTCTGAATTTAAAAATGTTTTCTTGGATGACGAAGGAGAAATGGAACCGTGCCAAACTCCAGAAACCCCTTTTCTGCAAATGTAATGACATTATCATTATTAGTAGTACATCTTCCTCTTCGGATGTTGTAAAATAATTCAAATAAAACACCAAGCAAGAACATACATATTACCGAGACGCTATTCCATGCATTTTTGCCTTCTGGTCTGAGATTACATTTTAAAAATGTCTTGGGTTCTAACACAATAACACAGCCCACACGTACATTCATCGTCCTGTTCCTTGTTCCTAATGAGCTTTATCGCATTGGTCCCGCTTGACTTGTCATGCTAACTGGCACACATATATCCATATGTTCCACATGAGCAAGCAGAGGGGACAGGCTGGGTGGCAGAGCCGCTTTCTCAGTTACATCCGAGAGTTTTACTGCAACAGCCAGGAGCAACGGCAAGTCATCCTAACTCCGTCTCTGCAGTGGATGTAGCCTGCAATTAGTCTTGAGACGTGTTAACAGCATGAGCATGTTTACCGTATGTTCAGTGAATCAAAAGTCCAATAATGTTTGAAAGGCTCACATTAGCCGTCTGCGGTAGGCCGATGCGAATCTGTAAACACTTGCAACAGCACATCATCTTTGGAAACATTAGTGTTCATGTTTTGGATTGATCAGGAGAATGGTGACACTTGTTATTTGAACACACCCAAAATTTGAAACAAACTCATGCCCCTTTTCCAATGTCACGGCACGGGTCAAATACAGGTAGTCCTCGGCTTACGACATTGATCCGTTCCTACGCGTCGTCGTAAACCGATTTTCAACGTAAGTCGGAACATACGTACATACTGTACCATGTACGTACATGTACAGTACTGTATTACCAAGCACTTAGCCTATCCTAACACAATGGACCTTACCAAGCTCCACCCAGAAACGCCCCCTAAACCCTCACATGGCTGCATGTCTCACAAACAAAGCCTCACGGAGCTGGAAACATGGTGTTGACTGACTCTCTGCAGAGTATGTCTGAGTCGATTAGTGTATCATTTCTGCCGGATTTCAACAAAATATCAGCCACGACAATGGACAGGGGAACCAACAAGTTCATGTCATCTTTTTTGGACGACATCAAGTTGTTTGAGCCACGCGATGCCTCCAACATTGTGCGCGTCACAGCAAAATGCTATCGGTCGATGAGGAAAACAGCAGATCCTCACACCCCCAGCATTAATACAGCTGTGGACAGGATCACACTGATGCCAATTGTACTTGCAAGGCTGGGTAAGTCGGGCATTCATGGTTTTGAGGGTTACTTTTGAAATCAGTGATTTCTGTTGTTGGCAAATGCTTGAGTGTGCCTAGGCTTGATACATTGTACTCATTGCTAGCGTAGCTAACACGATTACAGTTTAGTAAAAAGCCTTTTCAGGTAGAATGAAATCTTTAATGTATGTTAGATACGGTACACATTGCATATTGATCTCTTCAGCTAACGTAAGACTGTGTAACAGACAGGCTTCAAGGTGTAGAAGTTGTATCGGTATCGGTAAATGCGGTCGTGCACAAGCTTCGATCCAAGCAAGGCATTCAGTTTCACATTTAGGAAAACTGTGAATTTTACTTCCACAAATACGGTCAGGGTACCTGACATCTCCTGTACAGATACCCCACTGACAATAGAGGACAATTTTTCCAGCCTTGAAGCAAAACCTTTCTGCCCGTATGCTGCCCGTGTGCTAGCTCACGATGTGAATTAGCATGTGTTTATGCTCATTGAATTGATAAAGCTCCCCAGATGGGAAGCAAAATGTCTTCTGTTACAAATAAAGTCCAGTTGTTTCTGTATTGAATGCCTTTTTTGACTTTTATCATGTCCTGGACGACTGAGAATCTTCACCAGCACATGTGTTTATATTACTACTGTAGCTTTTGTTTGTGAGACGGTCACGCCCCTAGTAGCTGTGCTGTGACGTGAAATGGGCATTAGCCAATGAAACGTGGCCCTGTGGGCGGAGCTTGGTAAGGTCCATACCTTACATTTGGGAGCCATAATGAAGGGCAAAAAGAGTTAATGGCCTACTGGGATGCTGGTGATGCCGTTCTCCTCGGTCCAGAGCGGCGTACAGTACAGTATCCCTCCGCCACTGCACCGCGTACAGTACAATATTCTTCCGCCGCTGCTTTACGACGCTTATGATGTAAAACCGCGTAATTTGAAATAAGCTTTTCATAGTAAATGGGAGATGCATCGTAACCTCGAAACGTCGTAACTCGAGACCGTCCTAACCCGAGGACTACCAGTATTTCCTGTTCAGGCTGTTTAAGAGGTCTTTTTCATTAGTATTTCGAACCTGCTCAGGCCCCGTTTTTTGGCCCTGCTTCTCAAGGGGTCCAAGCAAGCCGAGTGGTGATGTCAGAGACACTGTCGGTCATTGATTGGTCGGAGAAGGAGTCTGTGGAGTCTTTCCAAAACAACCCGATCCTCCATTTCTCTCTACAGCATCCCATTAGCAATAACTCAAGGAGTGTATCTTGTACGTATTTTGAAGATATAAAAAAGCAATAATTTTAAAGCCGTGGTCAAATGCAGAAGTGCAGGTATTGTTGTGCTTGGTGGCCAAGGAAAAATGTCAAAGCGAGCTAGATGGAGAAATTCGGAGCTGATGGCTTTTCACGGCTACCAGCAATCACACCAAAGCAATTTCGAGGGAAGCTAAAGAAACTTTGAGGAGAATACCGCAAAATTAAAAACCACAATGGCAGGAGCAGATCAGACCGTCAGAATTGGAAGTGGTTTGATCAGATGGATGCTATATATGGCATGGCATTCGCCCAGCTAATAATGGGAGGGAGGGAGATTTGGACACGGCCACTGCTCTGCTTGAATCAATATAGAAGATTATGAGAGTTTTCTAACTTTAAACATATTTTAAGTTACTCATCCCATCGGTTTTGAACATATTTTTAACTAGCAAAAGTTTAGTTTTTTTGTGATCTAAAAATACCCCTTTAAGTGTGGAAACAANGTGAAGAATGTAGTGGATCAGGCGGGTCAGTGCAGGGGTGAGGTCAGCGTCTCTCTGAATGTGTGTGATAATGACCGAGGATGTTTAAAGCATCAGATCCTCGCGCTCCTCACTGCATTTGAAGTTTCCTACTAAGAGGGAAGTGAAGTGAGTAAAATGTTCAACTCCTCTGTCCCTCTGATCTTCCCCATGCTTTACAACGCTCCCGCAGAGACAGAACAAAGACAAGCTCTTCCTAATCAAAGTGCATGGGATTAAGAAGCAGGAAAGAAAACAGAACATCACAGAGACAGTGCGTCATCATAGCCATTACTCGAATTGGAAAACAACCCCGAATGGCCGCTTCAAATGAGCCATCTGTGAACCTGAAATAGGAGAAAGGCATTTTAATCTTTGTTAGCTTGGTAAGTGTAAAGTTCTGTTGCAGAAATGAAGGAGCACAGGTGCAAAATTGAGCAACAGCTAAATAAATGGCTGGATTTCAAAATGAAAAATGAAAACTTACTGAATTCATCATTCAAATCTCAACTGTATAGGAAATATAACAAAACACATATATTCAGCTTTACATTTTTACTGATAAAGAAGTGCTTTTATTGAAAATGTTTTAGAGAGATTAAAATGCAGAATGTGAATTTTTACTATCTGATAATTCAGAGTTCATTGTTCAGATCCTGGTCCAGAAACAGCAAAACAGACAGAGAAATGAACTATGCCGTATTTGCTATTAACAAAACATATTTCTGATTTAAACTAAAATGTGTTTTTTTTAAGTGAAAAAACATTTAGAAGTCTAATATTTCTAAGAGTTTTGGTGAGTCTAATTAATTTATGATGAACAGCAAACAAACAGCGATGCTCTTTTTAGAGAATAGGGGTGTTTTCTCTGCAGCCAAGCTGTTCAGTGCTCAGTTTTCCTTTTTGGGCTCGTAAATATTAATATAAGACAGAGTGAGAAAGTAAAATATAAAATGTACATAACATGTTCAAGATAATGATTCATTATCTTGGTTTAGTTTGTGACTGGACTTTTTCTGGAAGGGGTAACTTTTCTTTGGATTTTTCCCCCCGTTTGTGAACCATTTTATTTTGCAGATTACAACTTTATAGATCATTTTGTAACTTTTTCAACCTGCTGGGTAAAAATAATCATTTAAAAAAGCTCAGCTGACTTCTCTTCTTCTCTTCATGATGCACAAACCTGATTTTAAGCTCAGACATTTTTTAGTCGAGTTCATCAGTTTCACCTGCAAATTAAAAATCCTTATATTAGCAGTCACTGTCAATAAATGTTGGGTTATTTAAATTTGTAAATTCATTTTTACAAGTATATTTAGATCATTTGGGTTCTTGCTTATCTAGTGTGAGAATATGTTCTAGAAATTTTAACCATTTTAAAGATTTAGTTTGTACACAAAAAAAAAAACAAGTTCCCAAACTTCTAAGAACCACTGTGAATATACAGAGCATGTACATGTATGTGCATGTTTACATGGCATTTCCAGACAAAATTAGCCCAGGGATTTGTGCAACAGCTACTTCTGCTCTCAGTCAGTTATATTTTATTACCGTAACACCTTCACAGTAGCTGAATCATCCCATCACTAATAGACTTGAGCACAAGCTGACATACAATTCCAGCCACATCATTTATATTTAACGGGCTGCGGTATGCTCCGAACATGCCCTCTCCTTTCTCACTTTCATTAAAATTGCCACTAGGGGGTGCAGGAAAAAAATCAAATTTTTAAAGAATCGAGATTCTTTGTCCTGGCGATTCAGAATCAATTCTAAAAAACCCAAAATCGTTTTTTTTTTTTACAATGAAACCCAAAAGATAAAGAAAATAAAACCATATATCATAGTATATGAAAGAATACATAAAATGAAAGGTGGCAGAAAGAAGAAGAAATCTGACCTGAACCAGTGACCTCCAGGATCCGATAAGGATAAAGCGTGTAAAGATGATGGCTTTTGTTGAAAAGATTTACCAAACAAATCTTTTAAACAAAATCCATCCATACACATTTGAAACATGGATGAATGCAATATGATTTTGAAGTCTATTTTATTTTGAGTTAAATGTTTATGCAATACAGTAGGCTGAAATCTTTGTTTACGTTTGTATTTTGAATTATTTGTGATGGACTGGAGACATGTCCAGGGTGTCCCCTGCCTCTCGCACAGTGACTGCTGGATATAGGCACCAGTGACCTCCGGGACCCGATTAAAGCTGCTGCATTCTATTCATATACCCATCTGCTCACAATTCAGCCTGCTGTATTTATACTGTATTATTTGACATTATTAATGTTTGCTACAAGCATACATTATTGTTTTAAATAAATGTTTTATTTGTTTACATTATTGTTTAATCTTTTCATGATTTCAATTGAAAATTGTTTCAGAATCGAAAATCGATTCTGAATCGAAAATCAGTCCTGGAATGAAAATCGTTGTAGAATCGAAAATCGATTTTTAATCGAATCGGTGCATCAAAAATCGGAATTGAATCGATTCTCCAGACACTGAGAGATTCGCACCCCTAATTGCCACATATATTGTGGATTCTGGAAACCAATAAGGGTCTGAATAAAGTGGACTGGGGTCGATCTAAAGTCTGATGTGGTACAGAAGCAGTGTTTAAATCTCATCTGGTGCTTCCAACAGGCTGACACTGCCACCATGTGGCTCAAATAATCTGAACCAAACCTGGATGCTAAAACATGCAGTAAATGCATGTGTGTGTTTGGGACCCAACATGCTCTGAAGAGGATCAGTGTGTGAAGTTGTGCCTGCAAATGTGAAGGTATGTTGGCTTCCCAGTAAGATTTACTGGGCTGCAGATGTTCCAAGTTATAAAGATGTGAGTCTGAGATTTAGGAGGGTGAGACCTGCACCTTGTCAGAGACACAAAAGTGTGCTGTTTGACTCTCTTTTAACCCCCACCCCCTCACCCCATACATTACCACTTTTCCTAGGTGGCCTCTTAACCTGACAGCACACATCGCTGGTTTGTCTTCCAGCCACACAAGTACACACTTTTACTGTGAACTGATGCGACTCCAGTTTTTATGAAACAGATAACGTCAGAGCGAATGTATACAAGTCACACATCACATACTTCAGATGCAATTAACTGGGTGCGTATTATCTACTTTTTTTTTTTTAAAGGTAAAAAGTTCTCCTGAACAAGAAAAGTCTCAACTTGTGGACAAAAAAGGTGACGATTTCCTCGTTCTCCGAACCCCAAATCCAGTTTGCAATGTTCAGCATGTAGTTTCAAGCTCAGACGATTTAAACAGCAAGAAGTAAGGCAGTGCAAGTGCATTAAAAAAAAAAGTGTATGTTTTCCTCATGTGTTTGTTTGAAAGGTCTTCTTGGCTCAGAATAATTGTGGTATTCAACCTTCTCTAATTCCAAGTTTTAATGTCATGATCATGACAGGTGCCAGTCCAGATGCATCCTAATGATCTTTGGAGTCTTCCGAGGGTTTGGTTCTCCCCACACAGGCATCTTCAGCAAATCTGTCAGGGCACCCTAACTGCTGACCAGGCCCCAGGCGTTGTCTCTCTCTACTAGCTGGCACAACATGTTGTCACCTTCCTCTTGGTCTTCCTCCCCATCCTCTCCTCTGACTGCTCAGATGGCAGGCTGCAGCTTGGTCATGTTCCTCTGGTGCATGTTGTGGTGCCGCACCAGCTCGTCAGAGCGGGCAAACTTCTTCTGACAGTTCGGCCAGCGGCAAGTAAAGGGCTTCTCACCTGACAAGAATGGGACCAAGCAGGAAGGGGAAGGTGCAGGAGAGACAGCATTGCTTTAGAATAAAAGATTAGGCATGTGCAGCGTGTGAGCTCGTGTTGTATGAGTTGGGAAAAAGGATTAGGAAGAAGAAAATTAAAAGTATACGCACTTGTTTTACCTGTATGAGTCCGAGTGTGTGTCTTAAGATGATCTGACCGTGAGAACTTTCTCTGACACGTCTCACACTCAAAGGGCTTCACTCCTGCACAGATGATAGGGTTGTTGCACATTTAAAAAAAAAAAGGAGAAGAGGGAGGGCAAACGTTTAAATGTGCAATTAGATGGAGACTGGCTGCTTCAAAAGCAACACTTCTGTTCAAGAAATGTCCAAAACAGGTGTGTGTTTTCTAATACCCCTATGTCGATCATTAGTGATATCCAGTAGTGTTTCAGGGCTGATCTATATTGTTGATTTTAGTTAGTTTATTTATTCATTCATTTTATAATAAAATACAAAACAAATAACATATATACAATATGAAAAACAAAATATAAAATGAAAGGCAGCAGATGAAGAAAAAAATCTCATTTTATCTGCCCCTTATTCTCTAATAAACAATTCAAACAACCAATTTCTTTAAAGACCAAAACAAAATGAACAACTCATTTAACTTCCTTTATCTCATACAATTTCTGAATTTAAACTCCATTTAGATATATGTTTTTAACAATTTAACCTTAATCATTCTTTTAAATACAACCATTGATTTAGCTTCTTTAACATCTGTCTCCAAGTCATTCCATAACCCAACTCCCTGAATTATGGAAGACCTTCCCTTTAAACTACAATAGTTCTAAAATGAGGTTTAACAAACATATCTGTCCCTTTAAGATTATAACAACTCAGTCTTTTGACAAAATACATCTGAATATTTGAAGGCAGTGTATTATTCTGTGCTCTGTACATAACTAACAAAATATTATAATCCACCAAATCATAGAACTTCAGCAATTTCATTTGATAAAATAATATACTTGTTCCATGAAATTAGACTCTTGGAAATAAACTTTGATTAGAGAAGACAAGAAAGTTCATGCGCAATAATCCAGGTGGATTACTTTGGAGATACTTTAAGATTTTTGTTAATGAAAAGTGCGTTATAAATTAAATTCATCATCATTATTATTAAATGCATTCAGTCTAGTGGAAAACAAGGATGTTTATTCAATTATATTTTCTCAATTAGATAATTATGCTTATAGTCATTTAGAAATCTCCTCACTTGCATAATTAGAAAAACAAAATTTTAGAAAAATTTAATACAAAGATAAACTTGTAGCTGATAAAAGTTTTGTATTTAATATTAAAATTCCTAACAATGTCATTATACTGTAGTTTATACACCAATCTTTGACAAAAGATTTTTTTGTCATATTTATAGAGTTGTATGAGCCAATTTACTTCACTTCTGTTATCACAGCTCAGATTTATTTTATATGTGTTCTATTTTTAGAAAACAGTTTGTTTTTATACTGTTCAAAGCCTGAATTGTGTAATGGTTTAATACCTAAAATCACAATGAAGTTTATTCTTGTTATTAAAAATGTTTTTACATTTGTGATAGAAGTAAAAAAAAACTTTGATTAAGAAAAGACAAGAAAGTTCATGCGCAATAATCCAGGTACCAAATCCAATAATTCTCTTTGATGAAGAGAGTGCTGTTTGATATAAAAACTGCTTAGAGGAGCATTTAACTACTCAAACAGACTTGTGCTTGCTCTTTTCGTTGACTTCTTGAGGTGTATTATTAAAAAGAGGAAACGATCAAACTCTGCTGGCCATGCAGGAGGCAGACACATAACATGAGAGTTCAGATGTCCTGGACATCAGAGGAAAAAAAAGACATAAAGCAAAAAGTATGAGGCACACAAAAGTAGAAATTATGTATGAGGTCTTCGAAGTATTCCGCCCACCGACTCACAACATCCCGAGTTGAGGTCAGTAGCACGCCACCTCCACCATAAATGGTGTTGGTCTCGTACCTCTTTCCCCCCCTGAGACGCCGGATGGTGGACCAGAATCGCCTCGAAGCCGTACGGAAGTCATTCTCCATGGCCTCTCCGAACTCCTCCCACGCCCGAGTTTTTGCCTCAGCAACCACCCGAGCCGCATGCCGCTTGGACTGCCGGTACCTATCAGCTGCTTCCGGGGTCCCACAAGCCAAAAAGGCCCAATAGGACTCCTTCTTCAGCCTGACAGCATCCCTCACTGCCGGTGTCCACCACCGGGTTCGAGGATACGTAAACATTTAATGGGAAATGTTTCTTTCTCTAAACAAAACAAGGAACTACTGTACAGTATAGGAAACAAAATGCATGCTTACTAATCTTCACTCTGGCTTTTTTGTATATCATTTGAAGAAAAAAAAAAAAAGCTGGAGAACTTCAATTTTGGTAAAAAAAAGTTGTTGGGCAGGCTTTGTGTTTTCAGATGGGGTCTCCTTATCTGGGGTTGAATCAGTTATGCGTTGGTTTGAGTGATGAGCTATAACTGAGGCCTGG
>JBBPBX010005462.1:10101-47464 GCA_038048925.1 Garcialebias charrua
TGAGACCGACTCCTCCTCGACACCCGCGGCTGAGAACGACTCCTCTTCGACACCTGCGGCTGAGACCGACTCCTCTTCGACACCCGCGGCTGAGACGACTCCTCTTCGACGCCCGCGGCTCCTGTGTTCTCGCCTTCGACGTCTGCGGCTCCTGTGTTCTCGCCTTCGACGTCTGCGGCTCCTGTGTTCTCACCTTCGACGTCTGCAGCTCCTGAGTTCTCGTCTGTGTCGTCTGCTGTGGTACCTCCTCAATACCTCGTGTCGTCTTTGGCGTCCCTCGTGGGCTTTGTCCATGTATCCTATGCCGAGGGGGCTCCAGGCGGGGTCCCTTCAAGTTTCTTGTGCTGAGGGCTCTCTGGCGGGCGTCCCTTCAAGTTTTTTGTGCCGAGGGCTCTCTGGCGGGAGTCCCTTCAAGTTTATTGTGCCGAGGGCTCTCTGGCGGGAGTCCCTTCAAGTTTCCTGTGCCGAGGGCTCTGTGGCGGGAGTCCTTTCAAGTTTCCTGTGCCGAGGGCTCTCTGGCGGGAGTACTTCCCATCTTCTTTTCCGGGTGGGCCCTGGAAGGTCCTTCCCACGCCATCTGCTGTCCGGATGTCTTCTTTCCGACCGTAGGAGACTCTGCCGATGTAGACTTCTCATCTTCTGCGGCTCCTGGGGTCTTGTCTTCTCCGTCGGCTGCTCTCTTGGTTTTCGTGTTGTCAACCCCAGCTCCCCTGGTCTTGGTATCTTCTGCTGTGGTCTCCAAGTCTCCTCGTGCTGGACGGCCTCCCGGACGTCCGCCTGGACTGGCTCCTGGTGATGGACGGCCTCCCGGTCGACCGCCTGACCTGGCTCTTGGCGATGGTCTGCCTCCCGGTCGACCGCTTGACTTGGCTTGTCGTGCTGGACGGCCTCCCGGCCACTCCCTGACCTCTTGATGTTTTTTTTCTCCTTGTGTTTAGTCTTCTGTGTTTGGTTCCCAAGCCTCATCCTGTCTGTTTTTTGTTTGGTTTGTTCTTGCCTTCCTTCCTTGTGTTTTCCCCGTCCTCCCACCCCATTCTGTTTCTTGTGTGTTTTGGGTCTTGTGGGACGTCTGGTGCCGTCCCTTGAGGGGGGGGGGTTATGTTGGAGTCTGTCCCTTGGTTGTCTGTTGTGTTTCTGTGTTCTGTTGTGTTTAGTCAGCTCTTTGTTCCCACTGTGAGGTTGGCTCCCTCTCCTGGACTTTCCTTGTGTTGTTTTCCTTTCAACCAGCCCTGCTCCATTTTAGTTAATTCAGGTTTAGTTTATTTCCCTGTCCTGCTCCAAATTAGCCTGGCCCTCGCCTTCCTGCACAGCTCCGCTCAATTCTCATTTCCCTTCACTGCACAGTCTGGGACTTCTCTCATAGACAACGATTTCTCCGGTAGATTTTTGACCGGACCAATCAGAGAACAGAAGGGACGGAGTTTTGGACCCTAACCCACGCCCCCACCTGTCCCAGCGCGCAGAGCCCTATAAAGGGCTCTGCCAGCGCGCAGTCAGCGAGCAGCGGCATGTTCTCATTCAAAGCGATGCAAAGCGATGCAGGACTGTTTTATATGTGACACAAATTTATTAATTTCCCCTTCTTAATCCCTTATCTGGAGTTTTCTTTTGTTTTTTGGGCCAAAAGTCAAGTGATCGCTCGCTCCCTCCTCCTTCTCTCCCTCCGCTGAAATGAACAAGGAAATGGCTGAGGTTGTCACGAGAATTAAACTCGGGTTTTACGTTGCTGCCCGAGTCCCATCAGATTTTCTGGTCTTCTGGTGAGCTGGACCAGCGATCCATGGTTTTATTTTATTTTATTAAAACGTTTTATTAACATATAAACACAGAATTTGCAGCGCGGCAGCCGGCAGCGAGAGAAAAGCTGCAGGAGGCGGAGCAGTTGTCAAGTTCACCAGAGCACGGGGAGCAGCCATACATGGCTCTGAGGGGAGGGAGCAGAATGCTTTCCCTGTTCAAAATATCCAATGGTTTTGTTCCTCAGCAGAGCAAGAATCGTTTTAAAATGGAGAGGTCCCAGACCCTAGTATGAAGCGAAGTGAAGGACAAGGGTCTGGTTTTAACCAGGCTAGCTCCAAATTAGTTAATTCCTGTTTAGTTTAATTCCCTGTTCTGCCCCAGTTTAATTATTATTCATGTTGCATGTTTTAGTTAGTTCCCCTGCCCTGGTCTGTGTTATTTATTACTTCCCCAAGTTTTCACTCTAGTCCTTCCTGGTATTATGCTCCAATTAGTCTTGATTATTTTCAATTGTGTCCCAAGCCCTGCCTGTGTGTATTTAAGTTCCTCTGTGAGTTCTGTCTTTGTCGGTTCGTCATCGTTTTGGGTTCCTCCTAGTCCTGTTCTTGTTCCTTGAGTCATGTAAGTTTATGTTGCCATTGTCAGCCTTTTTGTTTCTATTATTAAAGTATTTATTTTTGTACTTTGCCTCCTGAGTCCTGTCTGCAAATGGGTTCTTTCCACGGTCCCTGAGTCAGGACCCTAACAGTGAACACATTTCTTTTAAGCCTTTAAGAAAGAAAAACGTTCATGAATGAAGTTTGTTTTGTTTGTTTATGACATTTAAAATGAGAATGATGTTGATTGTTATTTGCAATTATAAAATTATGTGAAACCATCCATCCATCCATTATCTTTACCCACTTCTTCCATTTTTGGGTCACGGGGGTCTCCAGTGCCCATGTCCAGCAATCGCTGTGCAAGGGGCGGGGTACACCCTGGATGGGTCACAAGTCCATCACAGGGCCACATAGAGACAAACAACCATTCACACTCTCGTGAAACGTCATAATAAATTTTAACATACAGTATTTCCTCTGCTTTGTTTTCAGATAAAACTCAGTTTAAGCGTTGCCACAGCTCTGTAGAGTTCTGGGCGACAGAAAGGAATTCTTGAATATCACACGGTGGCCAAAACAGTTTGGGAATGCCATGTGTTGTCATTAGAACTGATATGCTGGTGAAGATTCTCAGTCGTCCAGGACATGATGAAATCAAAAATAAAAAGGCGTTCAATACAGGATCAACTGGACTTTATTTGTTGCAGAAAACGTTTCGACTTAGAACTGATGTTATACAAAAGCTGCACTTTTGTGTGATGTGTTCAGTTCTGTCTTCTGCCTTTCCCATCCTGATATATTTTCATGTTGTCCATCATCTTCATTATTCTTGAGAAAAGAGAGGCAAGTTTTGCACAGGAACAATTTTTGTACAGCCAAGAAGGAAGAGATGTACTGTAGTAATTAAAGAAGATAAAACATTTTTTCCAATACAAGGCTTCATGGCTTTGAGATGGGCATTGGCTGCTTATTGTGCCCTGACTACTCTCAGAAGCAGTCTTCCTGCCGACCGTGTTAACGTGTCTCCTCGGTCACCTTGGATGAGTGCTTGGCACGATCCTACAAGGACCCCCTGAGCCAAAACCTGTTTCCTTTGTGGAGTTTTAAAGGCTTGATTAGCCTCCAAAGTCCTGAAAAGATGGAGCAACCATCGGCTGTGATTCAATTCAATTTATTTCTGTAGTGCCAAGTCACAATAAAAGTTGTCTCAGCAGGGCACTGTAAAAAAACATTCACATACATAAAAACAAAGCCAATTGGTAGAACTTATTTTTCAGAGGAAGCCAGCAGATTGCGTTGAATCTTCACTTCGTCGCAGTTTCCCATCCTGAGCAAGCACACAGGCAACGGTGGAAAGGAAAAACTCAATTTTAACAGGAAGGAACCTCCAGCAGAACCAGGCGCAAGACGAATGGGCAACTGCTTTGACAGGCTGGAGTTTGAGAGGAACAGGAAGGAGAAACAAACACAGCATGGCAGGTACTTTGTACTGGAGGAAAGACAAAAAACACTTTAAAGGGGACCACATATTCAAAATTCACTTTTTAAAGTTTTTTTTTACTCAACTTTGGGTATGTACTTCATAAAAAAACAGTCCTAGTGGCAAAAAAATGCACCCAGTGGTTTATTTACTCTAGTAAATTTATTTTACTGTGATAAGATACGTTTCGTTTTAAAATACTCTCGCATGTTACGTCACAAGCGAGAGAGGACAACCCACCCCAACCTGAGTCCAGCCCCTCACCTAGCAACCCCTGGTTAGGCTCAACCCACTTCTGTATTAAACACATGACTGTTGTTTTTCATGATTTCATCTCATCTTTTGTTTATATGTTCTTAATTTCATGTGTACAGCACTTTGTTGCAGCTGTGTTTTTTTAAATGGCTTTATAAATAAAGTATAATTGTTATTTTTATGTTTTAGTTCAATTTTTAGTGTATTTGCGATCGCTCCCAACGCGCAGCCGGCAAAAATTAAACGAGCGGACCCCCGGCGTAGGGACCTGCGGCAACGGGGCCCTCTTCTGGCGCGATGGAAACAATTACAAATACAAACAGGTATAGCGTGAGTAAGACAGCAGCAGAATGACAACTACTTTATCAACATACCCTGATGCATGCTCAATAATCTGGTTCATCCCAAAGATCCAGTCCCCCGGCAAAAACAGAGTAACATTGTGTATGCTGTTCAGTGTCAGGAGGGCTGTGATCAGTCTTATATCGGGGAAACTAAACAGCCACTGGCCAAAAGGATGGCCCAGCACAGAAGATCAACATCATCAGGTCAGGACTCTGCAGTCTACACTCATCTCCAGGCCAGCGGTCACTCTTTCAGGGATGAAGATGTTCACATCCTTGATAGAGAGGAACGATGGTTTGAGAGAGGAGTAAAGGAGGCCATCTTTGTGAAAAGAAACCGCCCATCATTAAACAGGGGTGGAGGCCTCCGAGTTCAACTGTCCCCCTCCTACCAGTGTTGCCAGGTGAGAAATGTAGGATTATCGTACTAGAGCCCCAAAATTATCGTATTTTGAGGGAAATTATCGTACGTCCGTCAAAACTTTACTGATATCACTACTAAAAACATCCCTAATTGTAAATTTAATATTAATTTTATTTATTTATTTTTGTTAATGCATTCTTTCTGTTTCATACCTTGGACATCCCATAAAGACATGTTGAACCGTTTCAGGGAGATTGCTGGTGCACATGTCACAAAAAAGTCCTGTTGCAAGCTTTCCAATTATTTTAAGAGATTTATTAAGGTCTGTGTGTCCTGTTCTAATGCGAGTAAGTTCCTGTTTCTTCCTGCTTTCCTTGTATATCCTACCTTTTTTGTTGTGTAAATGTCTTCCTGTATCAGTAATGTCCCAGGTTTCCTGCCATATTTTCTTAATATATTTCTTAATTATCATTTAACATTTAACTTTATATAAATGTTCTCTCACTTTCATCACTTCTTCTTCCAGACCGGTGTCACACGAGACACGGCTGTGCTTTACTGCTTTTTCTTCTTTTCTAACTCATGGGGCGGGCGCAGCGGGCTATTCAGCCAATCATGGCCGTTGTTCTGAGGCAAACGCACGCACGTCACTCTTTAGGTCACATTTAGAAAAGCACGATTGGCTGGAATTTCAAGATGCATTCAGGGTTCACAAAAAAACTCAGACAGACCGTTGCGGCAGGCTGATGGAAACCGATCACAACTACACATTCAAGGAACTGTCAAATTATCGTATTTTTGGCCTTTTTCGGGATTATTGATCGTACATCGTACAGAGGGCAAAATTATCGTACAAATACGATAATTATCGTACACCTGGCAACACTGCCTCCTACAATGCTGTGATTGCTGGTATCACTCAGCCCTCTGTGAATAGCAAACAACCATCAGGGTGCTAACGATCCATTGTTAGGCTGATGGTCCTCCTTGATCATGTGAGCAGCTGGTTTCAGGCTGTCATCAGCCAACTGGTTGTGTAACACTGTGAGAGGGTGCTATTTATAAGACTGAGCTGAACCCAGCACCTCAGACTGAGGAAGTCTTTCGGACGAAAGACGAAACGTTTCTACAATTTTTTGCTTTGTTTTGTTTTTTTGTTTTTTTGAATGTCCAGAGGACCAGACTTAGCTTTTTTACTTTATCAACTATTTTTTTGTATTTTAGTAGTATTTTTAATAAGTTTTTCAGTATTTTAATAGTATTTTTTTAAGTACGTTTTTAGTATTTTTGCTGCATGCTTTGGTATTTCTAGTCATTTTTTGTTTTCTTTGGAAAGTTGAGACGGTTCTTCTCGTCCTAAGCATTTCATTGCGTTGTTGACCTTGTGTTGATTTTGCATACGACAAATAAACCTAACCTCTAACTAGTTATTATTCAAATTATCATTCTTTGATATTGTTATTGTTGTTCATGTTATAAAACTTCAAAAACTAATTTGATCTCCTCATTTGAATGAATATTAATTTGTTATTGTATAGAGTAAGAGTTCCCTATAATAAACATTCAACTCCAGTGACAAAGTTCCAATTACTAAAGGGTGAATACATTAATTAAGCTGTTATTGGTCGGTAAAAAGATTTGGTACCCTGGTATAATGATTCCAAAATAAGTGGGGCAACCATGTGCATGATTACAGACAACAGTACATACACGAGTATGTACTTACTGGGTATTTTCCTTGTATTTGGTCGGTACATACCTAGTACATATGAGAAAAGTATCTGTTACTTATCGGGTACTTTTAGGTACTAGGCTGAATTATTATGTGACTTTTTACATTGTGCTTACAAGGTATGTACCCTGTCACTACGGAGTATTTACCAAGCATACCTGGTAATGAATATTTACTGGTTATATGATAAGTGCAAGGTAAATATTTTGTACATACAGGGTTTACAAACCAGATACATACCTGATACTCTGTAATTTTTTTGGCTGCTGTGGCTGAGTGGTTAGAGCAGTCGTCCTCCGATGCGAGAGTTGCGGGTTCGATTCCACCAGCAGTCACATGCCCAAGTGTCCCTGGGCAAGACACTGAACCCCTCATTGCCTCTGATGTGTGTCCCATCGGTGTATGAATGTGAAAGTACTGATTATTCTTTGTAGAAATATAGTAAAGCACTGTATGAATGAGTCAATGAGGACACAGATAGTGTAAAGTGCTTTGAGTATCTTGATAAGATAGAAAGGAGCTATATAAGTACAGCCCATTTACCATTTAATTACCTGGTAGTTTTAGGTTGATACAGGGAATGTGCCTGGTATTTATGTGACATGTACTCAAAAAGAACCACCACATAGTACACGTTAGAGTATAGTTTAACAAGTAAGACTACCTATAGTTACACAGTAAGTACTAGATACATAAGCACTATGTATCTTATGTATCTTAAACAGAATCTGTATATGTATCTCATATCCTTTACCATTTAATTACCTGGTAGTTTTAGGTTGATACAGGGAACGTGCCTTATGTGACATGTACTCAAAAAGAACCACCACATAGTACATGTTAGAGTATAGTTTAACAAGTAAGACTACCTATAGTTACACAGTAAGTAATACTTGCTAAGTACTAGGTTGTATTATGCATTGGTGCCTTTGATTTTATTACAGTATTCTATCATTACTGTATTATTATTATGTTTATTGAAATCATGCTTTATTCAGATCTTTGTGTTTTTTTTTAAATCACAAGCACAAACAGAACCAACACGGTTTTAAACACAGCTCCTCTCGCTGCAGTTTTGCCTTTTCTGTGACGCAAGACACTGTTTCACATATCTTCTCCCCCATTAATGCATCTTCTCATTTCCATCTAGTTTGCACATTGAATCATCACGCCTCAGAATCAAGTAAAGGAACAGAACAAGACAGATGAAGAGCAGCGATTTCCATTCCCCGTGGAAATCAGCAGGGATTTCACATCCTGGGGGAAATGTGAGTGTAGTGTGGCTGTGGATATATGATGTCTATTTAAATGTATGTATGCCACAAAATGTAAATCTATATATTTTTTTGTTTGGGCCAAATCTAAAAGCCACAGGGAAATCAATACTGACTGTAAATGATGACTCATGTGGGACAATTATTAGACTGCATGTAGTGAATTGAGGAAGCCTGTGAGCAGTGTGTGTGTGTGTGTGTAGCTGTGGTGTTTCATCTTGAGTGTCAGTTTATGGGAGGGTGTGGTTGGTGGTCTGTCTATGTCCCTGTCTCAGTCTTTGGTGTTTGATAACAATAATTCAACAGAGCTGGTGAGCCCGGACCTGAATGTGGACACAGTTTGTGTTTTTAGTTGCTTTTTGTGTCTTTTGTGTGTTTGTTTTGACTTCTGTTCTGTTTCTGTGATTTGTTGTGTTTGTCTCAATGTTCCTCTGCACCATCAGCTTCTCCTGCCAGTACTTTCCCACAGCTAGTTGCTCCTCAGTTCTGCAACGTCCAGTCACACCTGTTCCTGCTTCCATTAGTCACAGCTGCAGCCACTCTTCCCATCAGCCCCAGTCCATATCCTTATATTTCTCACAACCATAGTTGTGCATTGTGCATTTGCATGCCAAGTCCAGTTCTCCTGTTATACTTTTCTGCATCAGCTCCTGAACTTTGTAAGTTTTACTGCCTCGTCTGTCTTTTGCTTTGTTTTTAAAATAAAATATGTTTAGTTTTGAGCTCCACAAGTCCAGTTTTCATCCTTGTGTCCAAACCTCCTGCAGCCACGAAAAGTATTTTACTACTGTTTAGTGTTCATTTTATTATCTTCTTTTCATGTTCTCAAGAACAGTCAAAAACATCTAAACAGTAAAAAGTATGTTTCAAGTGAACATTAATTTTTTTCGGAGGAGTTCTTGGAAAAGTTAACATTAACATCTTACATGTTGTAGATAGCTCTTTGAACGGGATCAGCTGAGAGAAATAGTTTAATTCTGACTAGATTGCTGAATTAATTGAATTGCTAATTGAATTGCTGCTACTAAAATGATTTATTTCTATTGATTTGGTAAAATACAGCTTATTTTTTTATAAACATTTATTTACAGTACAAGCCCAAATAGTTGAAGCAGCAGCCAGCTGTAGCACTTCTGCACCATTAGATTTCTGCCATGATAACCACATGCAGTTTGCATTATAAAATAGAGATTTCAGTTGATTTAAGAAAGCTGCAATCCACTTTGCTCTTAGACAAACCTAAATTAACCATTAGCCAATCGATCCAAGCAGAATTAAACTCTTTTCTTTTTAAAACTCAGATTGATACCCACAACAAGTAAGATAATAACTGTTCGTAACCCTTATGCAAACCTCCATTTCAAGACTTGATATGTTTTTGACACATATAAACAGATTTTAAAATATTTTTAAATTACCATCTTAAGATTTTAATTTAAAAGTTTTTTGCTCAAATGTATATTAAAAATATATATTTTTTGAAGCAATATTTATATTTAACATAGCGTTTAATTTAAAAACAAACCATTAAATGTCTTAAAAGGTTAAAATGAATGCAAAAATTAAAGGCTGGGAGAACAGCATGTGTTCGGGTGTGGTGCATCTCTTCAGAGTGGTTTGGTTTATTTGCTAAAAGGAGGTTTGATGCTCTTTTATAGCTTATCATATTTTCAATTATGGGCTGTGAGAATTAACAAATCTCTGCATTTTGTGTATACTGGCCGCTTCTTTAACTTTCTAAAGCGTTGCACAACAGAATGTTGCACTCAAAAACAGCTTTTTTAACAACTGTATCTCTAAAACCATTTTGGTTTGTGCTACATTACACATTTTGTTTTTCAATTTGTACAACTTTGGTGAAGCAGCGATTAAACTGTAATTAAACTGAAACAAAGCCACAGGACAACATTTTTATCCCTCACTATTTTGACTCCCCTCTTTAACTCCTTCAAGCTTTTTCCACACATCCTACAGAGACAGTTCTTGGCAATGGGGGCATCCACTTTGGGTTAAGCATCCTCTTTTTGCAACAGCACCATGCTCTGACACACATATGCACGCACCCATGAGCACAGCTAAACGTGGCTTGATCAAGCCCCCTTGGGCACAGCAGAGGGAGACACACGATGGACTGTAGATGTGGTATGATTACACATACAGTGTGTACCAGCACAAACTAAAACCTCATATGAGCATTCATCTATGCATGATGTGTGTGGCGGATTCATTGGCCACACACAGAGTGACAGCCGTCCTGTGTGGACACTGATACGCTCTCTGCTGCTCAATCCTGGGGCATTATTTAACCCCAATCCTTAGTTTAATACAAATCCAGTCTTTTTCTCTCCAAAGCCACCATAACAGGCACATACTTTCAGGGTTGGACCAAATATTTCATGCCAACTAGTCCCAGATTGCATGCTCCTGGTGGCAAAGTGTTTTTCTTTTCAAATGCATTTTATAAATAAAGTAATGAATGGAGGCCAGTATGCTTCTTGCCTTTTTGCTGCTCTAATTTGCTGTCCCTTCATTAGAGTTGGGATTTTTATTATATTTTATTTGAGATCTCAGACAGTCTGATATAATCTTTGACAATGTGCATCTTCTGGTAGTATGTATTTTTGCTCAATGTTTCTGCCTGTGTTTCTGTCATAGTTTTTGGTATAGGAAACCCAGGGTGCACACAGATCAGGCTGGACGAGTCTTTATGTGGATAAACTGATTTATTTACCAACAAAAACAACAGAGAACTTGTGGTGATTAGGACACATCCAGTGCAGAAAGCAAATCATGGGGAATATAAAGACACGACTAACGAACACCTGTGCAGAGAAAAATGGTAAATGGAGCTTATTTATATAACACTTTCCAGCCCCCTGTGAGGAGCCCCAAAGCACTTTACAATACCAACCATCCACCCATTCATACACCGGTAGCGGCAGACTGCCATGCAAGGCGCCAACCAGTCCTACCGGGAGCAACTCGGGGTTAAGTGTCTTGCCCAGGGACACAATGACACATGGTGTGGGGAACCGGGATTCGAACCTCCAACCTTCCGATCGGGGGACGACTGCCATTACCACTACGCCACGGCCGCCCCTGATACAAGGATCAGGTGTGAGTGGGCGGGGCAAGAGCAGAAACAGAAAGACAGGAATCACAGAAACAGAATCAAACACAGGTAGAAGTGAACACAATATACTTTGTACAAAAATAAAAGTAAAACATCAAAACTAAAAATACCAAAAACACCAATTATGATAGCATATACAGGTAGTCCTCGACTTACGACGTAGATCCGTTCCACCTGTGGTACATGTGATGAAATGAGATTATGTACACAGGGTCCCAGTTACATCCAACAATAAAATTTAAAAGA
This sequence comes from Garcialebias charrua, assembly GCA_038048925.1. Taxonomy (NCBI): domain Eukaryota; kingdom Metazoa; phylum Chordata; class Actinopteri; order Cyprinodontiformes; family Rivulidae; genus Garcialebias; species Garcialebias charrua. Next base: position 21,269 of record JBBPBX010005462.1, read on the forward strand.
AAAACAGTAATAACATCTAAGATATGAACTAAGAAAAACATCAACTAAAAATACTCTAAGCACTGATATCATCGAAAAACAGTACTGCAAAACAAAACAAGAAAGGCAATTTCAAACCTAAAGCTTATTTACTGCCAATTACAGTAATGCTAACCAATGTAAAATATTAAAAATAAGTCTTTAAACTAATGAGTTACATCACATCTCAACTACCACTGTTTTACAGTGGCATTAATTACAGTGCACATATGCGACACTTTAAATATGCAAATACAAGAAGAAACTGTTTGAGTGATAACGCCATTTGATGCTCATCTAATAGGATCCCATATTCTCTTTGCAACCATGCAGCATAATCACTGGAGCTAATGGCTCTCATGAGATGGATGCCACTCTGTTATAAATCTTCCATCTTGTGACTGTAAACATCGTGGGCTGAAAGAATTATCCTCAAAACGTGAGGAGTGTAGAAAAATGGTTGAAAGACGATATTCTGGCTGTGCACTCGGGGCTTCAGGGTGCACGTATTTGTCTTTTGGCTAATGGAAGTCTAAATCATTCTCATACGTGCAGAACTAACTAATAAAAACAATGAATGTGATATGAAACCCGGTTGAACAAATGCAAAACTGAACCAAAATACACCAGAACACCTTACAAAAAGTGCGTTTTGCAGTTTGAGTGGACAAGGAGTGTGACAAGATGTTTAGTGTGGTAGTAGCTGAGCATGACCCCCAACATGTACACTATTATTTGGAGTCAGCCTAATTCAAGATGGCCACCACAGCTAATCTACCACAGCCAACACAAAAATGACTATATACTTTTTTCTTCTTCTTTCGGCTGCTCCCTTCTTCAGAGGTCGCCACAGTGAACTAACTCGCATGAAGACTTGGCAATTGTTTTTACACCGGATGCCCTTCCTGATGCAACCACAGACCACCGAGCTACAACAGCCCTCTGTGTGGAGCAGAGAGCTGCTATTTAAGGTGCCCGGGGGTAGCAGATGGTGGGGGTTAAGGGCTAAGCTTAAGGGTCCAGAGTGGATAAAAATGTGTGTGCTTCACCTTTCCCACTTACATTTCTGATGTTGTTGGTCCAGGGAGTCGAACCTGCAACCTTCCAATCACAGGCCCACCTTCTCCAACCTCTGCACCACCACTCCCCTCCAAAAAAAAAAACTGTCCATAGCCTATATCTCAGTCCAGTTTGCAGATATTCAGCTATATTTTGGTGTGGTAGTAGCTGAGAATCATCCTCAACACATCTTCTAGAATCGCACCACTCAAGGTGGCTGCATGTTGGAGCAGCTCTGTTACTTTCATTCAGAGGTATTGCTTATAAAACTATAATTCCTCTTTTTCTGGATATAAATCGTCATTTTTTTTAAATTAATATTTCCTCTGGTATAAGATGCTGTGCAGCTGGAAGGATTGTTAGTGAAACCTTTTTATTTGGGGGCATTTGTTTTGATGTGTAACCATGACAACAGGGTGTTTTTAATAAACAGGAGCAGCTGATTAACATCTCAAAAGCTCAAATAATACCTCAGAATTTGACTGGACTAGATACAACAGTGAAGCCGTCTACAAGAAGAAGGGACAGAGCAGACTGTACTTATTGAGGAAGCTTAAAGTGTGTGTGACATGATTTTGGAACTATGCATAAAGTGGCAGAGTAGCTACTTAGCTTTGATTTTTTGTACACAGATGCTTCGAATAATTAATATATAAAAGTATTTTTTAATGAAATAGTTCTCTTCAGAGCGTCGCAGTTTTCGGGTGGAGAAAGGAGGGGTCAAACGCCGACGCATTTTATGACGCAATCGCCAGAACGCACCTTGTAAATAACTATGGCAGAGAATATACAAACCGAGGAATTAAAGGAGACCAAATATTGGTTTCATAAATTTTTATGGTATGTCTGTGGGCTATCCAGACCATGTTCATTCAATTTAATACACAAAATAATTCTTAGATAATAAAATATCCCCTTTTTAGTTCTGCCTTTTCTCATTTCCGTTCTGAACAGGCTGTTTATGATAATGAGCTCTGAAGGCCACGCCCTTCAAAAATCTGTTTACATTAACTCCGCCCTCCAAAGGGTTTACGTTAGCATTTCTTGCACTTTAGAAATGGCTAGTGCTAGCTTAAGATAACTTACCGAAAGCCGTATGCGCGCGCCGCCATTTGCTGCACCTGTTAGCATTAGCCCACCCGAATCCGAGGCTAATGTTAGCTCGTTCCTCCTCCGCCCGCTTAGCTCCGCTCGTTGCATGCAGCGCTTTGGGAGCGATCGCAGACACATACACAAAGTTCACCGAGTGTTTCCAGATAATTTATCCGTATGAGGCAACCTCTGATCGGAGCACGGTCCTCAAAAGCTAGCAGCTCCCGGCGGCAGATGGTCCCTTCGCCGGCATGTCCAATCCCCGCCCGCTTTGCTCCGCTCGTTGCATGGTCAGGCAGCGGTGATCTGCTCGTTTTACGTCTGCCGGCTGCTCGTTGGGAGCGATCGCTAATACGCTAAAAATTGAACTAAAACGTAAAAATAACAATTATACTTTATTTATAAAGCCATTTAAAACAACCACAGCTGCAACAAAGTGCTGTACACATGAAATTAAGAACATTTAAACAAAAGATGAGATGAAATCAGGAAAAACAACCGTCACGTCTTTTATACTGAAGTGGGTTGAGCCTAACCAGGGGTTGCTAGGTGAGGGGCTGGACTCAGGTTTGGGGTGGGTTGTCCTACGGCTTGTGACGTCACAAACCGCAGGATTTGAAAACGAGACATTTATATCCCTGAAAAACAAATCTACTTAGAGTAAATATACCACTGGGTGCATTTCTTTGGCCCTAGGACTGTTTTTTAAAGAAGTAAATACCCAAAGTAGAGTTAAAAAAAACATTAAAAAGTGAATTTTGCATCTGTGGTCCCCTTTAAGCAATTTAAGTGAAGATTTGAGCGATTTGTCTTCAGTTTGGGAAGGTGAAGTTAGTCCGAGTGTTGAACAAGAAACAGCTGGTTCTAATTTTAGGTCTGCACCCATATTTATTTGACTCTTACCGTTCAGTGAACGAGGTGGAGCGAGGGGAAATCCGACATTTCAGATGAGCAAAGTTCCATGGGTGAGGGGCTGGAACCTGATCGTAGTCGTCTACAGGGCTGGCGATGTTAGAACACCCAAATGCGACACAACGTACCACCATTTTTCAAGTTATACAAAAGAAAATAGGCGATCTTGAAGACAATTTCACTGCATGCTAATAGCAGCCTGCAGACTGAAGTCCTTGTCTCTACGTCGCAACGTCACATGCGTAAGTACCCGGATGTCCCTTGACGAAACACGGCGCCAATTTTAAAATCACTTTAAAATCAAATTTTCATAGATATATAATTTTGCTTGTAAAAACGAACATAGTTGAATGAGACAACATATATATGTTGTGCCACTTTATGCATAGTTCCAAAATCATAGCACACACCCTTTAAGTCCTTCAATGCAGCAAGATGCTGCATATCTTCTATAAGTCTGTTGTAGAGAGTTATATATTCTGCCATCATCTGCTGGGGCAGCAGCACCAGAGCAAGTGACTTCAAAAAGATCAACAAGTTCATAAAGAAGGCAGGCTCAGTTCTGGGAACTCCTCTAGAACCTCTAGAGATGGTTGTACAAAGAAGGATTCTTCATAAAATGAAGAACATTATAGACAACCCTCAGCATCCTCTTCATCAGACAGTCAGAGGCTTCTTCAGATCTGCTGTGAGACAGACCAGCACAAGAGATCCTTCCTGCCCACAGCCATCAGCATCTAGAACAACTCTTTCATGAATCCAGGATAATGAGTTACATTTATTTTACAATTTGGATTAATAAACACATTTGAATTTGAATTTGAATTCTAAGGACTAAGTCTCACAAGATCCAACAATATTGCATGAGCTCACTCATTCAGCCCTTCTCAGATTAAGATGAGTTTGAAACTCTGGCATGATGGTGGCAGATGATCAAGTTCAAGTTGTGTTCATTTGTCATATGCAAGGTTAACACAAGGTTAACAATACAATAAAATTCTTAGGATGAGAAGAACCAATTTGACTCACTAAAAGACAAACAAAGAACAAACATACAAGAAATACCAAGACATGTTGTAAGGGTACAAAAATAAAGTATCAAAAAGTGAAAAAGTAATTGTAATATTTACAAATAGAGAAAATTGTAAACAAGAACATGGTAGAATTTAAAGTGCAAGCAGGATGAATTTGTATGAATATGTATTTCAGGGTATTAATATACCGCTAAGCTAAAATGCACATGATATACATTTGTATATTGCAAATAACTAACATAAACTGCACAGGTATGACACTGAAATTGAATTATGATGATAATATAGATACTGTACATAGATACTGTATCATACATGATACAGTCACATAATGCTGCAGCAATAAACAATAAACATATTAATTGTCACAGATGTGGCTTAGTACAAAGTTATTACCAGTTGTTTGGTGTTATTTATCGAGAGTTCAGTAATCTGAGAGCTTGTGGATAATGGCTGTCCCTTTAGTGTTTTTGTACAAGATGGCAGACTCCTGTATCGTCTGCCTGAGGGTAGTAGACGGAAGAGTCCTTGTGCTGGGTGGGTGTGGTCCTTAACGATGCTGTGTGCTTTACGCAGACATCGGCTGTGGTAGATTTCCTGGATGATGTGGAGACTGCTACCAGTGATGTCCTCTGCTGTTTGCACCACCCTCTGTAGTGCTGTCCAGCTCTGACTGGTGCAGTTCCCTGATATGCATTACTTCAAAGACTGTTAAGTCTTAAATTTAGTTTTTAATTGTTATTCTGAACATGACAGAAAGTTAGTAGAAGACTGCATCAAGTATTTGGAATACATACTGAATCAAAACAATGTTTCTGTTGTCCAAATAAGTTACATGAGATTTGGCTTCTTCTGAGAACTGAAACTGGTGCACATTTTTATTTTTTCTCGTTTCAGAGGAATCCATAACTGGGGTATTACTAAGCTGCCAGCTGGTTGTAACTAACAGCCTGGCAGACAATTTTAACTATATCCTTTACCGAGAACAGCATAAAGTAGTCTGGGATAAAAACAAATGTTTGAGCTTTGTAACGTGATCTGATCTTTGTGGCCTTTTATCAAGTGCTTTGATTGTTTTCTAGTGTTTTATTTTGGGAGTACCCTTAGCTTAATTTTCACATCTTTTCTCTGTTGCTTACATAAACTGTACGTGAAATATTAAAGTCACTGAAACCTGAACACATAGTCCAACCGTCATTTAAGTTTACCTTTTTGGCTAATTGGAACGAGAGGCGACGTTCAGGAGACGGATCGTGAAGTCTTTACACAGTTGAAACGATTGTTAAATTCTTCTGTGAATTTGAGCATCATCTGTCACGACGCTCAGTTTAGTTTAATGAACTCTAGTTCTTTGTGTTCTCTTAGTTTTGAGTCATTTCTGTTCTTGTTGCTTTTACCAAGATGATTACAGGTGTGTAAACTTTGATTACCAGTCTGCTATTATAATGGCTCACAACAAATGACTGTAGGAGTTCAGCTTTTGTTCGTAGCTCATGGTCACATGACGATGCCAACCAGCCACACCTGGAGGTCATCTCCCTTAATGAGAGGCTGGAGTGTAGAGGCAGCAGAAGATTCCAATTGGATGCTGTTGCGTTACACGCCTTTGGTAGTAAGCTTCTAGCCACTACTTATTTTCAAAGTTTGGTCAGTTGCTAATTAGTACTTCTCCTATGTTTTGACTTCTGTCGGTTCCCGATCTCCTTGTGAACTCCTCAGTGGAACTCCTTGTCTTAGCTGTCTCCTTGCCTTCCTACCACTGCCCAACTCTGTTGGATGCTCCTCCGACTAATCTTCATAAAACTGGAACCTTTGGATGTTAACCCACACACTCTTCTTCCAATCCAACTGTACGAACAAGATTACCATACTTTCTGCCGTATAAGTCGCATCAGTCCAAAAAGTCCAATAAAGCAGAAAAACAAACATAAGTTGCTTCACACTATAAGTTGCATTTATTATGCGTCATCGCTGACAACCTGGAAATGGGGGCCGGTGCTGGTGCCATGCCAAAAATCGATTGGCTGCCTAATGGCAGCCACGGGAGCATGCACGGGAGGGCTTTTACATGAATTTAACAAGATTAACACTTAAAAACATCTGTTTGCATGACATTATAGCAAAGTTGTGTCTCAGTTTAACTTTTCCTTAATAAATGCATTTTAACATGGGCCGGCTGGGCTTTAGTAGGTCTGGAATCAACAGATACGCCTACTGGTTGTGAAAAGCCTAGAGGGGCTCTAGCACCTCTAGCGGCTGTAAATGGTAGTGTTCAATATTTTCCATGTCAGAATGAATGAAAGTGTCAGATGTCAGTCAAAAATTTGATTATACATATGCAAGAAATAAAAACGTATATTAGTCGTTTCGGTGTATAAGTGGCAGGACTTGCATATTCATGCAAAAAGGTATAACTTTTACTTCGGAAAATATGGTAATAATCTTACCTCTCTGTAGACAACCATACTTATCTCTCTCCTTGCTCTCCAGGGTTCCAGCTCGTCCCAATACCTGTGAGATAATTTTCACTTTAAATCCAACGCTGTTTATTTTCTACGAGTCTTTGAGTTGTTCCTTCAGTCCATGTTCTTTGGGGATTGATTTGAACGTATACCAAACACATCAGAAAAAACAATTAATAAAAAAGTCCAAGTTCAGAACAGTCCTTCCTAAGTGGGTATTTGTAGTTCTGTTTTTTTTTTCTTAGTGTATCTCTGAGCCGTGACTTTGTTTTTTTCTGCTTTCAGCCTTTTTAAGTATGTGTTACGCCTTCTACAGAGCCAAACACCCCAACTAAAGGATATTTGAGAAACTTCAGTTTTGACTTTATCTTTCACTGCCACCCATCATTTTACTGAGCTATTTTTCATTTTAATTACGGACACGGCGACCTTGCGCTGACCTTTTTCAGATGTTCATTACTTGAGATCAATGAGGCTCGAGTGAAAGATTTGGCCTCGGGACTTCTTTGTCATTTTCATTCATAATTATTACATTAAACAACGACACAGTTTAATCCAGGACTTTTTTTTTTCTTCTTCTTGTAGAATCATAGCTGGAATCTGACTTTCAGCTTATTAGGCACATCATTTTCATTGTCAGACTGTCAACGTTTCACTGCAGGTGAAATTCTCGGCTACAAGAGTGCACTAAAAAAAGGACGAAAACGGTGCTGAGAGTCATACAGGATACAACTTGCATAGCTTTTAAAATCTAGATGGCGTCTTAATGATTAATGAATGAAACACGAAGTCACACCTGCAGCAAAGGGTGCAGGCGTAACAAGGTTAAAGCACACACACTCCTGAATCCCCCTGTTCGTTCTTCTCTTTTTCTTTGTTTTAAGGCTCTATCTGATGCTGGTTTCACATCGAGGCAGATTATTGCTTTCCAACTAACACTAGAGACACTTCATGCTCAAGCACGAGGAGGGATTTAAGGACAGAAATCTAATCTACTGTAGTGCGCAGTGATGAAATATCAGTGTAATATCTGCTGAGATAGAAGCTCGGGAAACCTCAATGGAAAGTCGGTGCCAGATATGATGGAGCGTGCTCCTGTGATGCTCTTCTTTCTTTTCCCACCATCCCCTTTCATGATCTGTAATCATCCAACGGTTGCAGCTGCATGGGAGACTGCAGTGACAGGTGCGAGCGTTGGGTCGTGCAGCTCGCAGATCTCCCTCTGCAGCCCCTCTGGTGCTCTTGCAGCTCTGTGCATCTGCTGTTGTTGATTATAGCCCACGTGCATGCAGCAGCAGCAGGAGCAGCAGCAGCAGCAGAGTGAAGCAGGGATTTGGATCACCTCATGAAAAGGAGGAGGATGGGAGACGTGGTTGCCTTCAGTGGAAAGCTTTGGTCTATAATCTGGTTGCACAAAGCCATGGATGCTTACATCTGGTGGGCTTGAGATGAACAGAGAAAATAGGCGCCAGGTTCTGATGGATGTGTATTGGCTGCACAAGTTAACAACAATAATAATGATGAATTTAATTTGTAACGCACTTTTCATTAACAAAAATCTCAAAGTGCTACAAGGTGCAACTAAAATCAATGATAAAATAAAATCAATAATAAAATAAATTAAAATGATAATTAGGGATGGGGCAGATCCGATCCAGTATCGGTATCGGTATCCGATACCAGCATTATTTAAGTATCGGGTATCGGATCAAACCTGCCGATACTTTTCCGATCCAGCTTCAAAGAGCACTTGTGTTCAATCACAATCTGTGACTGCCCTTTTTAACATTGTGTGAGATAAACCCAATGAAGACACTCTTAAGCCTTACAATAAGGGGGTTCCCTATTGTAAGGCTTAAGAGTGTCTTCATTGGGTTTATCTCACACAATGTTAAAATGAATAGTTTGGGTGCAAAAGTTTCATTATACAGAGTCAAATACCTGAACAGTATCGGATCGGGAAAGTATCGGTATCGGTCGATACTGAGTTAACAAGTATCGGTATCGGATCGGAAGTGAGAAATGTGGATCGGTGCATCCCTAATGATAATATCAACTAAAATCAGAGATAAAATCATGTGGAGGCAGAGTAGGCTTGCTTAAAAAGAAAGATCTTTAAGCCTTTTTTGAAGTCAACCAGTGACTGTGGAGCTCTCAGGTAGTCAGGGTGGGAGTTCCATAGGCGGGGGGCAGCCACACAGAATGCCCGGTCTCCCATGGTCCTTCATTTGGTTCGAAGAAGGTGAAAGAGATTACTGTTCTATGATCGTAGAGACCGAGTGGATGACTAGGGTGCAAGAATGTCATTTAGATAATCAGGTGAAGTTCAGTGTAAGCATTGGTGTGTAGGGGGCGGCCGTGGTGTAGTGGTAATGGCAGTCGTCTCCCGATCGGAAAGTTGGCGGTTCGACTCCCGGGACCCGCACCATGTGTCGTTGTGTCCTTGGGCAAGACACTTAACCCTGAGTTGCTCCCGGTAGGACTGGAAAGCACCTTGCATGGTAGTCTGCCGCCACCGGTTTATGAATGTGTGTAGCATTCAATATATGTGTAGCACTTTGAGATTTTCAGTAATGAAAAGTGCGTTATAAATTGAATTAATTATTATTATTAATATTAATGAGAGCAGTTTTGTACTGAATTCTGTAGGTGACAGGAAGTCAATGGAGGTTATGGAGAATGGGTGTAATACGTACAAATTTACGAACTCTCAATAAAATCCCTGCTGCACTGTTTTGAATACGCTTCTGAAGGGTTTTGCCAGGGATTCCAATAAACAGGGAGTTGCAGTAGTCGAGCCTGGAGGAGACAAAAGCATGGACGAGTTTCTCAGCATCAGAAAAAGTTAGGGAAGTCTGGAGATGTTTCGAAGATGGAAGAAAGGTTTTAAACAGATGCTTAATGTGATTTTCAAATGTAAGATGAGAGTCCATTTTTATTCCAAGATTTGTAACAGAGGTGGAGAGGGGGATGTCTTGACCAGAGAAGGACATTGTTGTTAAAGTTGATGTTTGTATCTGGTGAGGGGTGCCAATCAGTATGGCCTCAGTCTTGGAGCAGTTTAATTGAAGAAAGTTCTGATTCATCCATGCCCTAATTGCCTCCAGGCAGGCAGAGAGGGCAGTGAGTGAAGATGGAGATGACAGGGGGAAGATGAGGATGCTCCAGTCCTGATGTAAAGCTGTGTATCGTCGGCATAACAGTGAAAAGAAATGTTGAACTGATTAATAATTTGACCTAAAGACAGCATGTAAAGGGAAAACAGCAGGGGCCCTAGAACTGACCCTTGAGGGACACCACAGGAGACACAGACAGTCTGGGAAGTGGCATTGCCAAGACTAACACATTCCAGCCTATTGGAGAGGAAAGATTTGAACCAGTCCAGGACAGTGTCACAGAGACCGACCTGTTGTTGCAATCAGGGCGAAAGTGACCAGGCTGAGGGTTTTAACACACCCAAACAGGGTCAGACAGCATTCCACTGCAACACCAGTTGGACTGTCTACTGCCCCGCATGCCACATTAACTTCACAGCTCCAACCAGCCGTGCATGTGCCTTCACCAGCGCTGGAATAGGAACAGCACAATCAGCACTTTGTCTCTCCACGCCGTTTTGTTACGGTGCATGTGTGTGTGTGTTCCTGAGCGAGGGAAGTCGACGATTGTGGGTCGATGTGTTAACAAAACAGAGTGCATCCCTTTCTCTGCGCTCCTCTGTCTTTGTCTCTGCTCCTCTAACCCCCCACCTCCACCACTAGTGAGTTTGTTTGTGTCCAGCCAGCAGTCCTGAGAGCGAAAAGCTTCATCAGCTGAATTACTGGAAGTTAGCTGTCTCGGTCGATTAACTCTCCCCGGACAGGACACACAAGCTTGAGCTGCAGCGGCCTTTCGTGTCCTCTTCTGTCCTGCCGTCTTGTCATTCTTCATTTAGTCACCTCCATCCTCTCACCTCCCTCGTTCTTGGACAATTTCCCTTTGACACCCCTCTAGTGAGCCACTAATCCACAGACATATGCAGGAAATTACATTATCTGTATAGTGTGTGTGTCAGCTGTTGGTTGCCCTTTACACACTGAGGAAGTTCTCTGAAAAGATGAGCTCCAGGTACATTAACTTTTACTCATCAAAGAAGCCTGGAGCTGACGGTGGGAAACCTGGAAGGAGAAGGGGGAGGACAAGGAGAACCTGAGCTCCTCAGATAAGCTCCAAACCTTTTTCTGTATTCTTCTTCCTCTGAATGTGTTCACAGGATCTTCACAAGGGTGGTGTTGTCAATAAACTGTACTCAGTCCCACAGCTGCACCCTCACATGAGCTGCTGCTGCTCTTCACTGCTGCTGCGCCCTCACATGAGCTGCTGCTGCTCTTCACTGCTGCTGCACCCTCACATGAGCTGCTGCTGCTCTTCACTGCTGTTTCTAATGCAGTTGAACATCTTTATTGTTCAGGTGGAGACAATGACAAGAGCTGAGCATTAAGAGCCAGCTGGAGTCTGTCAAGTTTTCATCTGTTAGGTGTCCATCCATCCATCCATCCATCCATACATCCATCTGTTCATCCACCTGTTCATCCATCCATCCATCTGTTCATCCACCTGTTCATCCATCCATCCATCCATCCATCCATCTGTTCATTCACCTGTTCATCCATCCATCCTTTCATTTATCCATCCATCTAATCATCTATCTATCATCCATCTATAATCCATCCATCTATCCATCCATCCATCCATCCATCTATTCATCCATCCATCCATTCATCATCTATCCATCCATCATCCATCCATCCATTCATCTATCCATCCATCATCCATCCATCCATCCATCCATCCACATCCATCTATTCAGGTCCTGTCCTCAGACAGCGTAAGGCGATCATTCATCAAGATTAACGCCCGGAAGGCCTCTGGTCCTGACAACATACCTGGTCGTGTGCTGAAGGACTGTGCAGGGGAACTCGCAGCGGTCTTCACGGACATCTTTAACATCTCACTGAGCCAGGCCATCGTCCCCACCTGTTTCAAAGCCACCACCATCATCCCTGTCCCAAAGAAGGCAACGCCCGCATGCCTCAATGACTATCGCCCAGTAGCACTCACCCCCATCCTGATGAAGTGCTTTGAACGGCTAGTCATGAAAAGCATCACATCTGTCCTCCCTGCCTCCCTGGATCCCTTCCAATTTGCATACCGACCTAATCGCTCAACCGACGATGCCATCTCCTCTGCCCTCCACACAGCTCTCACACATCTGGACACGAAGGACTCTTATGTTAGAATGCTGTTCATCGACTTCAGCTCGGCATTCAACACCATCATCCCCCAACAGCTCATCCTTAAACTGGACAGTCTGGGGCTGAACACCTCAATGTGTAACTGGCTGCTAGACTTCCTGACCGGGAGACCACAGACAGTACGAGTCGGGAGTAACACATCTAGCACCATCACATTGAACACAGGGGCCCCACAAGGATGTGTGCTGAGCCCCCTTCTATTCACCCTGCTAACACACGACTGCACACCATCATACAGCTCCAACCACTTCATCAAGTTTGCGGACGACACAACAGTGGTGGGTCTCATCAGCAACAACGATGAGACGGACTACAGGAACGAGGTGAGCCGCCTGGCCTTGTGGTGCGGACACAACAATCTCACTCTCAACGTGGAGAAGACAAAGGAGATTGTTGTGGACTTCAGGAAGAGGGATGCCCAACATGCCCCTCTGACCATCAACAGCACCGCAGTGGAGAGAGTAGACAGCACCAAGTTCCTGGGAGTGCACGTCTCAAAGGACCTGTCCTGGAGCAGGAACACTGCATCACTGGCCAAGAAGGCTCACCAGCGTCTCTACTTTCTCCGCAAGCTGAAAAGGGCTGGAGCTTCAACCCCCATCATGAGCACCTTCTACAGAGGTGCCATAGAAAGTGTCCTGACCAGCTGCATCACTGTGTGGTTTGGTGCATGTACTGCATCCTGCCGCAAGAGCCTCCAGCGCATCGTGAGAGCAGCTGAGAAGATCGTCGGCACCTCCTTCCCCTCACTGCAGGACTTACGCCAAAATTACACCACACTGCGTTCCGGCTCCGCCCCGCTCCGGTCCGACCTCCGCAGCAAATACGCACCCATTATAATCAATGACAGAATTTACACTGGCTCCGCACGGCGGCGGCGAGCTGCGGAGAGCGGACGGCAGTCCGTCAAAATTAGAAATTTTTCTATTTCTGCCGGACGCCGGAGCTGTGCCGGAGTCAACTTTTGAAGATTACGTCGCACCAACAGGAAAAGGAACGAGCACAACTTCCGTATTTACAAAATAAAATCACCACGGGCGGACTTAATCCTAGCTCTATACGGATTTATTTGTACAAAAATGCTGTCAAACTATCATTTATGACTACGCCTACAAACGCAATACAAGAAATAAATAAATAAATAAAGTATTTTATTCTGAAATGTAATACATCACTTCCTGTTGCTCAAACCATGTCCTGTCGCTCATTTACGAGAGAAGATCAAGGCAGCAGTCTCTACTGTTGTTCTCCTTCTTCCACCGAATGAATTGTTTTGTTCTGACTTACTTATTTATCACTTGATTTATCGCGCGATCCCGCAAATCCCGCGCATGCGTCTAGGAGCGGCGCATGCAGGCGGACCTGAGCTGAGCGGAGGTAGTGGAAATTGGAGTTTGAGACGCTCAGCTGCGACCTGCGGAGCGGAGCGGACCGTATGTAGTGTAATTTTGGGGTTACACAGCAACTGCCTCACTCGGAAAGCCCTCTGCATGGCAGGTGATCCCACACACCCACTACACAGCTGCTTCAGACTGCTGCCATCAGGGAGGAGACTGAGGAGTCTCCAGGCTCGAACCAGCAGACTGAGAGACAGCTCTGTTGATCAGGCAGTCAGGATGCTAAACACTCTGCCTGCTCTGCCCTCCCTCCCCCTTGTACTGCCTTAATCACAAAAAACTTTCACACATTACCACACAACACAAAGTTTTTAACACTGGACTCTGTGTCCATCCATCCATCCATCCATCCATCTTCTTCCGCTTATCCGGGGTCGGGTCGCGGGGGTAGCAGCCTAAGTAGGGAGGCCCAGACTTCCCTCTCCCCAGCCACTTGGAGCAGCTCCTCTGGGGGAATCCCAAGGCGTTCCCAGGCCAGCCGAGAAACATAGTCCCTCCAGCGTGTCCTGGGTCTTCCTCTGGGTCTCCTCCCGGTGGGACATGCCCGGAACACCTCCCCAGGGAGGCGTCCAGGAGGCATCTAACCACTGTGTCATCAAACGGGTTATTCACTAAACTCTCGGTCATGTGCTCATTCAGTTTGCACTACTTCTCATATTTGCACTAATGTTTGTATTACATTACTGCCTATAGTCATACTACTGTTTACATTCACTGTTTACATTTATTAATACTGTTTACATTATTACTACTGTTTACATTTATTACTACTGTTTACATTTACACTACTTTTATATCTACACTACTGCTGATACATATACAGTATTCTCTGACTAGCCTTATTTAAGGATGCCCAATGTGCCTTACTTCATATGCCACTTTGCCTCTTGCTTTGCCACTCTTTGCAAATGTCAATGCTAGAACCTTCAGTTTATTTTATAGATATACTTTTTATACTACTATGCAAAAACTCAGGACAGTATTACACTTTTATTATTTCATTTTATGCTTATGTTCATTAAATGTTTAGTGTTTTAGTGTTGGTGTAAATTTTCATACTTTTATACTACTATGCAAAAACTCAGGACAGTGTTACACTTTTACTATTTTATGCTTATGTTTATTAAATGTTTCAGTGTTTTAGTGTTTAAATGGTTACTGTTGCACCGAGGGACTGAGAGACACAATTTTTTTTTTTTTTTTTTTTCAGTTATTAAACATTTACATCAACATTTTTCATCGCTTGCTTCACAGACAAAAGTTATTGGTATAGTTTAACCAAATCTATCACATTTATGCATGGTTAATTTTCTTGTCTGTATGGCTTTGCGTGGAATGTCTTTCGGTCTCTATCCATGAACTTAAAATAAACACATATGAAAAGGTAAAATAATATGAACAAAAAATCAGTGTCGGAGAGTGTTGTAGCAGCAAGTGTGGCAATGCATGAAATCTGTGAGTCAGCAAAACGTTACATAAAATCGTTGTATTTTGTTTATGAAATATAAATTAAACTCTGTTGGCATTCTTTCTTATTAGGTTGTTTCTAGAATAAAAGAATAAGACTAAAAAATAATAATAAAAACAATAATTTGCATGTACCAGTATATCCATATGCACATACCCACATTCACATTTTCACATGTACACATATATATGTGTATATATATGCACATATACGCACCTTTATACGTACGTACATACATATGCCTACACACCTATACACACCTTCATATTCCTATATAATAATAATATAATAGAAAAGAAAATAATAATAAAAATAATGATTATTTTTCTTATATTTTTCTCCTTAAAAAAAAAAAAAGTTTTATATGTTACTTACATACACATGCGCACAGATGTGTACATATGTGCATTTACATATATACACACATGCATAAGATAAAGAATAACAAATAAATAAATTCCTACTTTATTTCTGGCATATATTATATGAGAAATTTTTCCCAACTGTTCCAATGTTTATGAAAAGAGTCTATTTTTAGATTGAGTGTAAAAGTTATTTTTTCCATTTTGTAAATATCTGTCACTAATTGGGCCCATTCTCTATCTGTAGGTTCTATCTGTACCATCCATTTTTTTGTAATTGTTTTTTTCCCGGCGGTTATAAGTATATTCCATAAATATCCATCAATTGATCGCATTTTTGCGGTTCTGCATCCTAAAAACATCGTTTTAAAGTTTGATGGAATGTCGATTTGAAAAATTTGATTAAGTGCAACATTTATAGCAGCCCAATATCTTTGGAGAATATTACACTCCCAAAAAACATGATAGTGATGCGCTTTCTGACAACCACAGTTTCTCCAGCATTGTCCATTCCCTTGTGAGAAATGGGCACTTTGACTTGGGGTGATGAAATAACGCGATAAACATTTCCAACCAAATTCTTTCCACATGTGGGATCTTGTGCACCTCCATTGTGCTACACATGTTTGTTCCCATTCTTTGTCAGCTATATCATAACCTGATTCCTTTTCCCATTTATTTTTAATATATTGTGTGGAGTGGACATTAAAATTTGATAAGATTTTATAAGTTTTTGAAATTAATCCATCTGGCAGTTTGGATTCATAAGATTTTATTATTAATTCAATCAATGGGTTGCACTCATCTGTGTTTTGGTTGATTTCCTGGTTGTAGTAACTTCTTACTTGTAGATATCTATAAAAATCTTCTTTTTCCAAGTTATATTTTTCTTGCAATTTATTAAAGCTTTCAAATTTATTATCTTTCACCATCTGAAAGATGACTTTTATACCTTTTGTGATCCAGGATTTGAATCTGGAGTCAACGTTGTTTGGTAGAAAGCTTTTATCATATGCTATCCAATTTAATACCTTGATTTCTTTGTTTAATTTATTTGTTTTTACAACTTCTTTCCATGTTGTTAATGTTGATTTAATCCATTTATTTTCCAGTTCGTCCATCAGATCAAGCCGTTTAGTGTCAGCCAGTATTGCCTGCAGAGGGATGTCTGAGAGTGAATTACATTCTATTTCCTTCCACTTTGCTACATAAGCTGGATCGCACCAATATAGTAGTGTTCTAATTTGAGCGGAGATGAAATAGTTTTTGAGACTTGGGAGGCCCCATCCTCCTCTATCCTTTGTTAATTGTAATGTTTTGTAACGGATGCGAGGTCTTTTGCCATTCCATATAAATCTGGATATATCTTTGTCCCATTCAATAAAATATTTGTTTGGAATAGTTATTGGTAAAGTTTGAAAAAGATAAAGGAACCTTGAAATTACATTCATCCTTATGGTTTCTATTCTTGCTGTTAGACTCAAATGTGGAATAAGATTCCATTTTCCCAGGTCTTTTTTAACAGCTGAGTAGAGGTGACTGTAATTTATGTCCATTATTTTATTAATATCCTTATGTAGTATTACTCCTAGATATCTAAAGGATTCGGTGTTCCATTTAAGAGGGAATTTCTTTTTAAATTCTTTGGGTGGATTCCAGTATGAGATAGTCTCGGTTTTTCCTACATTTAATTTATATCCTGATAAATTGCCTATTGTTTCTAAACTGTTCATCAACTCTGGTATTGAATTTTCTGGGTCGGCTAAAAACAAAATTATATCATCTGCATAACATGCAATTTTGTGCTCTATTTTGTTAATTGTAATTCCTCTGATTGTTTTTGTTTGTCTAATATGTTGGGCTAAAGGCTCCAGGTATAGAGCAAAAAGTAGTGGGGACCAAGCACACCCTTGTCTTACTCCTCGCTCCAGTGTAAGTGAATCTGTTAGATAACCGTTTATCTTTATTTTAGAGGTTGGTTTATTATAAAGTTCCTTTATATTATTTATTATTAGGTCACTTAATTTAAATTTCTTTAGCACCTTAAACAGATAAGACCAATCAACTGAGTCAAACGCCTTTTCAGCATCCAGACTAATGATCATTGACTTTTCTCTTTGTTTTTGTATGTAGCTCATTATTTGCAGGGTACGTCTAATATTATCCTGGGTTTGCCTTTTATTAATAAATCCTGTTTGATCGTTATTTATCAGATGGGGTATAATATTCTCCATCCGTTTTGACATTATTGAGGTGTAAATACGATAGTCCACATTGAGTATTGAGATTGGTCTAAATGACCCACATTCTAATCTGTCCTTTTGTTCTTTAGGTATAAGTGATATAATGGCTTCTTTCCAGCTCGGAGGGATCTGTGTCTTTTTAAGTGCCCAGTTGAAAGTTTTTAGAAGTAGCGGTGTGAGTTCTTCTTTAAAAGTTTTATACCATTCGGAGCTGAAACCATCATTTCCTGGGGATTTATTATTCTTTAGATTCTTGATTGCATTTTGTATTTCAGTTTTGGTTATTTCAGCCCCGAGTTTATTATTTTCCTCCTCAGTCATTTGTGGGAGATCAAGTGTATTAAGAAATAAGTCAACATCCTTCTCCTCTGCCCTTGTTATTTTAGAGAATAGTTTTTTATAAAACGATTCAAAGGTTGATAATATTTCCTCCTGTTTAGTCTTTATTGTATTAGTATGATTGTCTCGAATTTTAAAAATGGTCCTATCTGTTTGTTGTTTCTTAAGTTTCCAGGCTAATAACTTAGAAAATTTTGCACCACTCTCATAATACCTTTGTTTTGTGAAAAACATATTTTTTATTATTTCCTGAGTAGTCAATTCATTAATATCATTTCTTATCTTTCTAATTTCTTGTAATATTTGTTGACTTTTATTCTGAACATGTCTATGTTCCAGCTCTTTTAACTTTTCTTGCAACTCTTGTAGTTTTTTCTGTCTTTGTTTCTTTTTGACTGCTGCTATGGCTATAATTTTCCCCCTTAATACAGCTTTGGCTGCATCCCAGAGGAAGGGTGGAGATGTTTCGCCATTATCATTCTCATGAATGTATCTGGATATATCTTCTGATAATTTCTTTTTAATTTGTGTATCATTTAAAAGGTTGATATTAAGTCTCCATAAAATATTTCTTTGTTTTTCACCCAATGCCATTGTTAAGTATATTGGGGCATGATCACTTATGTCTATTGTTCCTATCTCTGCTTCTATTACTTTTGATCTATCTTTATTAAAAATAAAAAATAATCTAGCCTTGTATATACCCTGTAAGGGTTAGAGAAGTGTGTATATTGCCTGGTTTTTGGATTCATTTCCCTCCAGATGTCCATTATTCCAATATTTTGCATTTGGTTATTGAATTTTTTATTAATTGCTTTACATTTACTGGTAGTTTTTTGGCTGGAGCTGTCTAGGAGTGGTTGAAGGTGAAAATTGAAGTCTCCGCCACAAATTAATGTTCCTCCAGTATTATTCACAATAAGATCCATTATTTTAGTAAAAAACAACATTTCACTTCCGGGTGGGGCGTAAACATTGAAAAAAGTATATGTCTCTCCATTTATAGTTCCTCTGATTAATACATATCGGCCCTCTTCATCTTTGAGTTCAAAACTGTGTTCAAAAGTCACTTTACTTGATATCAATATTGCCACCCCTCTTTTATGTTTTCCCTTGAAAGAGGAGTAGTATGATTTAGTGTACCCATATTTGGTTAGTTTTTGATGTTCTAGGTCATTTATGTGTGTTTCTTGTAAGTAAACTATGTCTATCTTCTCCCTCTTCATTTTTGTTAGTATTTTTGCTCTTTTTATTGGATTTAATATGCCATTAACATTAAAAGATGCCACTTTCAACCTTTCACATAACATTTACATAAATAATAAGTAGTTTCAACACCATTTTGCTGCTGAGCTCTCCTTGAAAACTTAACGTGTCACATGTGCTGTGATAAACAAACAGAAAAAAAACATAACACATCTGAAAATAAAACCTGGGGTTCCAAAGTAAAGGTGGGTTGTCCTTTACCTGACCTGGGTTGGGGTCAGAACTTGGAGGGATGTCCTTCACTGATGGTGATGGAGGAAGGGCCCTCCCTTGCAACCTGAGAAGAGTGTCCATACCTTTATATGGTCCTGGTCCTCCTAATTACTACTGGAGTGTGAGGAAACAGAGAGTATATTAGTTCTAGTATGTGTTTTTTCTGGGGGGTTTTTTTTGTTTGTTTTTTTTCATTCTGGGGGCTGTCTTCTGAAAGCCTGCAGTTTGGATATGGCACCAGTTTGTTCGATGGGCTGCTCCTGCTGGCTGCTCCTTTCTTTCCCGACGACTTTCCATAATTCCCCCTCCAGTTGTTTCTTCAGGTCTTGACGTGGTGGAATCACCTGGACTGCAAAGCCTCTGTCATGCATATCCTTTGTTGCCTCTTGCGCTGTTTGATACAGACATGTTTCATTCTTGTAGAAGACACGGAGCTTGGCTGGGTATGGAGTCTGAAACCGGATCTTCTTTTCCCTCAGCACCCTCTTCGCTTCGTTGTATTCTTTGCGGCTGTTTAGAATTGCAGTGGGGTAGTCGTGGTCGAAGTACACCCTCTGGGAATTTATGTAGATTTCCTTTTTCTCCCATGCTTTTCTCAGTATTTCCTCCTTTGTACGGTACCGGAGGAATTGTACCACAATCGATCTCGGTTTTGCTGTTCCCGTTGGTTTCGGCGCTAGTGCTCTGTGCGCTCTCTCTATGCTGAGTTCACGGGTTTCAGGAAAGTCCAGCTTCTCACGAAGGAGTTTTTCTACATAGTCGACCATCAGGCTGCCTTGCTCCTCGTCCTCCGGTATGTTAAAAATCCGTATATTCGTTCTCCTTGCTCTTGCTTCTTGGTCAACCAGCTTGTCTTCGTTTTGAATCTGTGTTTTTAGCATGCTTCTCACTGCTAGCACAACCGCATCTAGCTTTGTTTCTGCAGCTACGATGCGCTCCTCGGCTTCGTCAATTCTTTGGGTCGCTTTATTCATATCTTCTTTTAAAACGTCCAACTGTTGTTTGTTTTCTTGTCTGAATTCTTGTATTTCTTGAAGAATCATTTCAAGATTAACTTTAGGTTTGTCTTTACCTTTTGTTTTTCCGGGTCCGTCTTTAGCATTAGCATGGCTATCCTTGTGCTGCGGTTCGTCGTCGCCGTCAGACATGTTTGGAGCATTTTTCTTACTTCTCTCTCTTGTGTCCATCTCGTCCTGCGTTCGTTTATCTTGCAGTTGAGTCTTTCGTGGCTTTGAACTGGTTGCAGGAGTTTTATTGAAATCTTTAAGGAGGAATACTCTTCTTATGCTGCCATTCGGTAGAAACCGGAACCGGAACCTCTCATATCTTCTCTCTTGGACTCGTAATTCCGGGGAAACGTTTGTTCCAACATTTAATTTTAACGTGACGGACCAAAAAAAGAATAGCAGAGTAAAACCAAATTTTTCCATAATTAGTACTTTTCTGCCCTGTCACACTGTATTCATATGAAATCATACAAATGCCAGACAGTGCTAGTTACAAACCTGCACTAAAAAGCTACATGAAATTAAATGTTGCTTATCTAGATTTAACACCACCAGTTTCAGCTAAACATTTTAAAACTCACACACCAAGTCTATTTAAAAAACAGATTTATTTAAAACTACAGAAAACACACACACATTGTTATGTAAAAATTCAGCCTTCCTGTGACGTCACTGGACCAACCCTGTCGCCAGTGGACTCCTCATAAATCATTGTGTACATTTTAAATTTTATTCGTTCACGCTGCAGGAGAGTCAAACGTTCCAGTGGCTCAACCAGGGACAACAAAAACTTCTCTGTTTCGCTGGCGGGAGGTGGTGGTGGTGGTGGTGGTGTGGCAGCCAAACTATTTCGTCCTTTCATGAAGTCAAGGACCTCACGCTCGAAGTCCTTTCGCTGCATCGGAGGCTGCTCCCGACGGGGTCTCTTCTGCCCTGATCATGTAAAGGACACAGTATGTGTTACATGTTTTGCATGTTAGATGAGCTTTCAAGGGACACATGTCTGCATTACTGTACATAACTGTGTGTACAGCAAATACTCAATAAACAAGTTGTTTCATAAGAAATTATTTGTTTTTATGAGTTTACATATGTATCTGTGTGTAAGTGTGTGTGTGTTTTAAAGCGGAGGATATTTTTGTACCACTGCATCAGTTGTGTGTGTGTATTTGTGGCTGTGGTTTTTTGCCACTAAATCAATACAAATCAATACAAAATGCACGATGAGAGTCACACCTGGGGCCCACGAGGAAGGCGCAGGCATCACAGAAGAAGAGGCGGTGGACGGCGCAGGAGAAGCAGTTACTGGAGAAGGAGCTCTGAAGTTTTGTGCAAGCTCCAAATCACCCAAGTCAATAGTTTCTGTGAATCAAATAACAAATAAACAATATTTTTTACATTAATATTTATAACAACTTTGCAGTATAAATGTCTATGAGTCACAACTTACCTAGAGTTGATGAGGCCTCAAATGCTGCTGACTCGTCTGCAGCCTCCTCTGGGTCTTGTGTGTCGTCGTCCACAGCTGCCTGGTTCTCCATGGAAGTGTCCAGATGTGTCCTGTCAGGCATGTTGCCACTTGTTTCACGTGGCGTCATGAAAGGCTTCAAGAAGGACATGACCACCATGTACTTCCATTTGGTATTGCTGTCTGCTGCTGCACCACTGCGTTGTCTGTCTTTCTCCTTTTTAACTTCTTTAGCATATGTGTCCCTCAGACTCTTCCACCTTTTCTTGCAGTAATCCACTAAACAAAAGCATTTAAAAACGTTAAACGTGGTGGCTATACTTTGAGTTAGTTGAAATCATTCTTATTTTTATCCATTTTGTTATGTTGTTTGACGGTTATCATTGTTTGAACAAACTGTGAAATAAGGGGCAGATATAATAAGATTTCATCTTCTTTCTGCTCCCTTCATTTTATCCTACTTGTATTCTTGTATCTGATGAAAATATCTTGTATTGTTCTTTTAATATGAATGAATAAACATCAAATCAAATCACATCGGCCAGCAGCTTACCCGGCATACCGAGTTCCTCACTGATACTCTGCCAGGCAAGGACCTTTTTAATTCTGTCTCTGTACAGGAGACTTGACTGGTTGTACAAGACTTCTCGTGAACACACGGCAACAATCAATTTGTCTTCCATCATAGCACTGTACACAACTTCGCAGTTTTTTTTCTGTCACACAAACAATACGTCACAGTTGCGCATGCGCACAACCGTCCCCTCGTTCCGCGTCACATAGCTCCACCCCGACTCTCCCTGATTGGTTGACACACCAACCAATCAGGGAGAGTTGAGCAGCGTTTGGACGTTTGGACCGCGAAAACTTCAGCTTCATGAAGGCGGAACTTGGAAGCCGACGCCGGTTCACGTACACGGAAAAACGCCCCCCAGCACGCTCAACACGCACGACGCCCGAAGGCTGCTGGAGGTGCGTCCACCATTGACTTTACATGGAAGCTGGAAGCTTTGGAGGTCAAAACGCTGCTTGGTGTGCTCACACCATTACGCCTTGGTCAAGCTAGTACTGTCCTTAGCTCTGGTAGCTCGAGTCTGTTCGTCCGCCATTTCTGCCTTTAGGAGTGGTGAAAAAACCGGTATTGCGCAATACTGGTCACGTGTGTGGGAACTATGTATTCACAGAGGGCTGAGTGATACTAGCAATAACAGCGTTGTATAAGGGGGACAGTTGAACCTGGAGGCCTCCACCCCTGTTTAATGATGGATGGTTTCTTTTCACAAAGATGGCCTCCTTTACTCCTCTCTCAAACCATTGTTCCTCTCTATCAAGGATGTGAACATCTTCATCCCTGAAAGAGTGACCACTGGCCTGGAGATGAGTGTAGACTGCAGAGTCCTGACCTGATGATGTTGATCTTCTGTGCTGGGCCATCCTTTTGGCCAGTGGCTGTTTAGTTTCCCCAATATAAGACTGATCACAGCCCTCCTGACACTGAACAGCATACACAATGTTTGTGCCGGGGGACTGGATCTTTGGGATGAACCAGTCTTTGCCGTAATGTATTTTGGGGTTTAAAAGCCACTGGGATGTTGTGTTTAGAAAATAAACGTCTCAATGTCTCTGAAACTCCCTGCAACATATGGAATGACCACTGGTCTGGGTCTGGGTTCCTTCTTTTCACCTGATGGCTGGCTGGAGTCCTGTTTGGGTTTCTTCTCTGCTTTCAGGAAGGCCCAGTTAGGATATCCACATTTCTCTAGAGCCTGTTTTGTGTGTGATTTCTCCTTCTGTCTGGCTCCTGAGTTAGTGGGGATGCTGTCTGCTCTGTGATACAGAGTCCTGATGACTCCTAACTTGTGCTCCAGAGGGTGATGGGAGTCAAACTGTAAATACTGGTCTGTGTGGGTGGGTTTGCGGTACACCTCAGTTTGCAAATTTCCTCTATCAGAAACTGAGACCTCACAGTCCAAGAAAGCCAACCTGCCATTTTTTACATCTTCTCGTGTGAACTTGATATATTTATCCACAGAGTTGATGTGATCAGTGAAATGTTGGACTTCCTGAGATTTAATTTTAACCCAGGTGTCGTCAACATACCTGAACCAATGACTTGGTGGTCTCCCTGAAAAGGACGTCAAGGCTCTCTTTTCTACCTCCTCCATGTACAGGTTGGCAACAATAGGAGAAACTGGAGACCCCATAGCACACCCATGTTTCTGCCTATAATATTGCTCCCCATATGTGAAGTAGGTTGACTGCAGGCACAGTTTCAAGAGTTGACACAGTTGCTCTGTGGAAAGTCTTTCGGACGAAAGACGAAACGTTTCTACAATTTTTTTGCTTTTTTTTTTTTTTTTTTTCCAATGTCCAGAGGACCAGACTTAGCTTTTTTAGATTCTTCTACCTGGATTATTGAGCATGCATCAGGGTACTCTGGTTGAATATTCTCACAAAATATATTCCTGTTGGAACATCTTTTGATTGTTTTTAGTTTTTTCTCCTCGACTCTTTTATATTAAAACCTCACTCCTTCATCCATCTCAGTTAACCGTTTCAACATTTCTTTATTTAACCAAATCAAAACCCTCAGACTGGAGAGGAGGGTCCGTCGGATAGTCGAACCTCGGATTCAGGAGGAGCAGTGTGGTTTTCGTCCTGGTCGTGGAACACTAGACCAGCTCTACACCCTCAGCAGGGTCCTGGAGGGTGCGTGGGAGTTTGCCCAACCAGTTTACATGTGCTTTGTGGACTTGGAGAAGGCATTCGACCGCGTCCCTCGGGGGGTTCTGTGGGGGGTACTCCGGGAGTATGGGGTACCAGGCCCTTTGATATGGGCTGTTAGGTCCCTGTACGACCGGTGTCAGAGCATGGTCCGCATCGCTGGCAGTAAGTCAGGCTCGTTTCCGGTGAGAGTTGGACTCCGCCAAGGTTGCCCTTTGTCACCGATTCTGTTCATAACTTTTATGGACAGAATTTCTAGGCGCAGCCAAGGTGTTGAGAGGATCCGTTTTGGTGGCCTTAGAATCGCTTCTCTGTTTTTTGCAGATGATGTGGTCCTATTGGCTTCATCAGATCGTGATCTACAGCTTTCACTGGAGCGGTTTGCAGCTGAATGTGATGCGGCCGGGATGAGGATCAGTTCCTCCAAATCCGAGGCCATGGTCTTGAGCCGGAAAAGGGTAGCATGCCTTCTCCGGGTCGGGGAGGAGGTCCTGCCCCAAGTGGAGGAGTTTAAGTATCTCGGGGTCTTGTTCACGAATGAGGGAAAACTGGAGCGTGAGATCGATAGGCGGATAGGTGCAGCGTCCGCAGTGAAGCGGGTGCTGTACCGGTCTGTCGTGGTGAAGAGAGAGCTGAGTCAAAAGGCAAAGCTCTCAATTTACCGATCGATCTACGTTCCCACCCTCATCTATGGTCATGAGCTCTGGGTTATGACCGAAAGAACGAGATCTCGGATACAAGCGGCTGAAATGAGTTTTCTCCGCAGGGTGTCTGGACTCTCCCTTAGAGATAGGGTGAGAAGCTCAGTCATCCGGGAGGGACTCGGAGTAGAGCCGCTGCTTCTCCACATCGAGAGGAGCCAGTTGAGGTGGCTCGGGCATCTGGTTAGGATGCCTCCTGGACGCCTCCCTGGTGAGGTGTTCCGGGCATGTCCCACCGGGAGGAGACCCAGAGGAAGACCCAGGACACGCTGGAGGGACTATGTTTCTCGGCTGGCCTGGGAACGCCTTGGGATTCCCCCAGAGGAGCTGCTCCAAGTGGCTGGGGAGAGGGAAGTCTGGGCCTCCCTACTTAGGCTGCTACCCCTGCAACCCGACCCCGGATAAGCGGAAGAAAATGGATGGATGGATGGATGGTTCTAGATTTGCTGGACTATGAACGTCTGGTGGAGGATGATGGAATTATTGTCTTTTTGGATTTTTACAAAGCCTTTGATGTGTTGGAACACTCCTTCATCTTAAAGGTATCGTGACATGATGTTGGAAATTTGCACATTTGTCACAACATATATATCTTATATCATTCAGCTCTGTTCGTTTTTGCAAAATAAATTATAAATATATTAAAATTTCATTCCAAGTTATGGTAGTTTTTTCTCTGGGACACGCCCCTAAAAATCAGCGCACTTCCGCAAAACGTCATTGTGACGTCAGAACGGGAAAGGCGCAGCTCCAACGCGCATCTAAATATATGTAAATATCAATGGCGGAGCATGTTGAATCAGACGAGTGCAGCATTTCTAGTGTTGATCTAAGCGATTTGTCTTCAGTTTTGGAAGTTCTGTTAGTTCTGGTGATGAACAAGAGCCAGCAGGTTTTAATTTAGGTATTCAACTGTATTTATATGAACCTTATACCGTTCAGGAAGTTATTCTGAACCGAGACTGCAGAGGAGGACAGACAGCTGCTGCAGGAGGAGGGAGGATTTTAGGTTAGATTTATCATTTTAAGACAGTCAATCGTCCAAAACTCTCATTACTAAACCCTCACGGAATTAATAAACTTACTGATGTTACGTTATCGCGTAGACATCATTTAAAAATACACAACGGGTGGTTTCCA
>JBBPBX010005462.1:47734-72070 GCA_038048925.1 Garcialebias charrua
TATTATTATGTAGTGCAAAATGATGCATAGTTACAACATGATGTCAGTGCAGCTTTAAGTCTATGGTGTTAACCGGTTCGATATTAGCGGCGTCTCCATACCTTCTCTTTACACCTCTCTTAACACAGAACTTGTGGTTAACACAAAATACTTTTAAATTTTATTTATCCAATAAAAAAAAAAGTAAAATAAGTTTAACCAGGTCAGATTCGAACCCGGGTTGTTGGGGTGGAGAGCAGACACACTTTCCATTGTGCCACCAAGGCATGTGGCATTTTGCAGGTCTACTATATATTTAAAGGAACCACCCCTCATAAAATTCTGGCTACGTACCCGTTGTTATGTATTTTTAAATGATGTCTGCGCGATAACTTAACATCAGTAAGTTTATTAATTCCGTGAGTTTAGTAATGAGAGTTTTGGACGATTGACTGTCTTAAAATGATAAATCTAACCTAAAATCCTCCCTCCTGCAGCAGCTGTCTGTCCTCCTCTGCAGTCTCGGTTCAGACTAACTTCCTGAACGGTAAGGTTCATATAAACACGGTTCAATACCTAAATTAAAACCTGTTGGCTCTTGTTCATCACCAGAACTAACAGAACTTTCAAAACTGAAGACAAATCGCTTAGATCAACACTAGAAATGCTGCACTCGTCTGCCATGCTCCGCCATTGATATTTACATATATTTACATGCGCGTTGGAGCTGCGCCTTTCCCGTTCTGACGTCACGATGGCGTTTTACGGAAGTGCGTGGATTTTTACGGGCGTGTCCCAGAGAAAAAACTACCATAACTTGGAATGAAATTTTAATATATTTATAATTTATTTTGCAAAAACGAACAGAGCTGAATGATATAAGATATATATGTTGTGACAAATATGCAAATTTCCAACATCATGTCACAATACCTTTAAGTTAAACATTTACTTATAAGACAAACAATGTAAGAGTTAAAATATCTGGAAATAGAAACACCATGAATGGCTAATAAGGGATAATGTACGAAGGACTTTTTCTGGAATTATTTGCCTGCCATTTTGAGCATTAGTATTACTGATTTTTCTTTTATTTTCTTTGTCTAAACTTATCATTCTACATAAGCTAAAGGAAATAAGCAGTGAGTGCAGCAGGATATTGACACAAAGTAAACTTTTATGTTTATGTGTTGCCTGGCAAAGCCAGACAACTATTGGGGTGTGTACCGTAACTATATTTAGATCTGCCCTTTAGGGGTTTATGCCCAAAGGAGCAGTAAATATATCCCATTAAACAAAAAAAAAAGCTTTGTAGTAGACACAAGATGTTAAGAGAATCAAGATGGTTTGTTAAGCTTACTTTAGAAAATGAAGACCCTATCACCTTGAAAGTGTTTGATGTAACCAATTTTCTGCTGTTTTACATAGTTAAATGTTTAAGTTCATTCAATCCCTTTGTCTTCTCTGACCACATGTGGAGGTTTAACTGAACAGCTTCCTTGCTCCAGCCCTTCAGCTTATTTCCTTTGTTTAACCCCTGACCTAAGAAAACAAGATGTATCCCAGAGTTCTGAGGAAACTGAGGCAAAGAGGAAGTGCTTGGTTACAAATTCAATATATGAGTGTCACGAGCCATAAATCAACAGGTCTGCCAGCAGAGCTGCTATTGAACTAGCATGTGGTACCAAGGCTCTCATCATAAAACTTTAGTCTTACTTCCATCCCTGCTTTTCAAAGAAGACTTAGGTGATGGGTGGAGCTGTGGCAAGATAAATACCAGGTGAACATAGAGGAAAGTAAAATAGTCTTTAAAAGGAAAGAACATGTCAATAATTGTTGACAATCTTATGGAAATAATAACAATAGAAATATTAAACGAAAATGCTAAAAACATATCCATAAGTTGTCTATATCGATCACCAGGATCAAATATAGAAATATTCACCGATAAAATCATACAACTATTGGAAAAGAGTTTAAATAAAAAAGTTTTCTTGTGTGGAGACTTTAATATTGACCTGGGAAATAAAACAGATTCAAATAACATCAGCACATTTCTAAATTCAATGTATAGTTTAAATCTTTATCCGTTAATATCAAAACCAACAAGAATTACAACTCATAGTGCTACGATAATTGACAACATTTTCACAAATATAACAAATGGGGATATGACAGGTGGTATCTTAACAACTGATTTAAGTGATCATTTACCAGTTTTCACTATCTACAGAAATGATCAAAACATTACAAAAGAAGTTACAATTAAGAAAAAAATAATAAACACATCAAAAAAAGCTATGGATCAATTAAAAGATGATTTACAGAAGCAAAACTGGAAGGACGTGTATATTGATGATGTTAACAGATCATATGATGAATTTATGAATATTTTAGAAGCTTTGTATGAAAAGAATTGTGTGCAAAGAAATCGTAGAAAAAGAAATATTGTTGACCAACCTTGGATGACTAAAGGGTTGAGAAATGCTTGTAAATTTTTTTTTTACTTGTATTCATGTTTCTTAAAAACGAGAACACAACAAGCTGAAGAAAAATATAAAAATAAATTGGTAATGATTATAAGAAAATGCAAGAAAGAATAGTATTCATCTTTTTATCCTGTTAAGCACCTTGGTCAATGCAAGGCATTGTAGGAAGGTGCTATACAAATAAAGTTTATTATTATTATTATTATTACTATAGTGATTTATTAAACAAGAGCAATGGTGACACTAAAACAACATGGCGAGTAATAAATGATGTTCTAAAAAGTCATAAAGCGAAAACGAACATTGCAAAATATTTTGTGAAAGATGACAAAGAAATACATGATGAGAATGATATCGTAAATGAATTTAATCAATATTTTGTAAATATTGGATCAAGCCTTGCAGCTAAAATACTAAAAGTAGATAATAATGTGTGTCATTCAATTAAAAGTTGCACCAACAGTATTTTTCTTAATGGAACTAACAAAGAGGAAATTATGAAAATGATAAAAAATCTCTCAGACAAGAGATCAAAAGACTGGTTGGACATGGATATGATGTTCGTAAAAGAAATAATGAGTTATGTTATTTTTCATTCATTCATTCATTCATTCAACCTTTATTTATACAGGCTAGCCTCGTTGAGTCATGGGGACTCATTTACAAGAGGGACCTGTCTCACTCACACCAAACAACCATCCACTCTCACACTCACACCTAGGGTCAATTTAGAGTCACCAATCAGCCTAACAAGCATGTTTTTTGGTCTGTGGGAGGAAACCGGAGTACCCGGAGGAAACCCACGCATGCACGGGGAGAACATGCAAACTCCACCCAGAAAGGCCCCGGACCGGGATTTGAACCAGCAACCTTCTCGCTGAGAGGCAGCAGCTCTACCAGTTGTGCCACCGTGCTGCCCTAAAATTGAACTGTTTATTATTGAACCGTTTACATATATATGCAATTTATCTTTTTCAACAGGAATATTTCCAGATAACATGAAAGTAGCAAAGGTAATTCCTCTTTTTAAAAATGGTGATAAATGTGTATTCAATAATTATAGGCCAATATCCTTATTACCACAGTTCTCAAAAATTCTAGAAAAACTATTTGTGACCAGATTGGATCAATTTATTGATAAACAAAATATTTTAAGTAGCAGTCAGTATGGGTTTAGAGGAAAAAACTCTACATCAATGGCTCTCATGGATTTAATGGAACAAATAACTAATGCTGTCGATCATAAACAGTACTGTGTTAGTGTTTTTGTTGATCTAAAAAAAGCATTTGATACCATTGACCACACCATTCTCCTTGAAAAACTAAATAAATATGGTATTAGAGGACCAGCATTACAGTGGGTATCTAGCTATTTGAAAGATAGGAAACAGTTTGTGCAAATAAATGATGTTAGATCTGACCTCCGTGATATCACTTGTGGAGTTCCTCAGGGCTCTGTGCTTGGACCAAAGTTATTTATTTTATATGTGAATGACTTGGTAAATGTGTCAGGACTTCTTAAATGTGTTCTTTTTGCCGATGACACCACATTTTTCTGTTCGGGTAAAGACATAAAACAGATTTTGGATATGATGAAAACAGAATTTATAAAAATACAAACTTGGTTTAAATTAAACAAATTATCTTTGAATTTAGATAAAACTAATTACATGATATTCAGTAACAAAAAGAGAATTGTTGACGATCCATTTGAAATTGAAGATGTTGTGATCTGTAAAGTGAGTGAAGTGAAGTTTCTGGGTGTTATCATTGATGACAAACTGACATGGAAACATCATGTAAATTCCATTAAAACAAAAATAGCTAGATCAATTGCAGTACTGTATAAAGTCAGGGATTTTTTAATTGATAAAGCTCTGCATATGTTGTATAACACAATCATTGCTCCACATTTAATCTATTGTATTGAGGTTTGGGGAAAAGCGTGCAAAACAATTACAAAGCCTGTTTTTATTTTACAAAAGAGAGCTGTAAGAGTAATCACCAGAAAACATTTCAGTCACCCATCAAACACCTTGTTTCTTCAGCTAAACTTATTGAAATTCCAGGAATTGGTAGAATATAGTATTTTATCAGTTATGTATAGGGCTCATAATAACACATTACCTTTAAATATCCAAAGAAATTTTATAAAAAGACAAAGTTATTACAATCTCAAAGGGACAGAGATATTCATCAAACCACAATTCAGAACCAGCTTAAAGGGACGGTCTACCTCAATTCAGGGAGTTCGATTGTGGAATGCTCTGGAGAGTGATGTTAAAAATGCAAAATCAATGTATACATTTAAGAAAAAGGTCAAAAAGGACTTGCTCAAAAACTATATATGATGTAACTTAGTGTGTTTGTGTATTACACTTATGTTGTACTTATGATGTAGCTTAGTGCGTTTGTGTATTGCAGTTAGAAAAATTAAGTAGAGTTATTCATTTTGTGATGTAGTTTGGGTATTACAGTTAGAAAAAATTAAGTAGAATTATTCATTTTGTGATGTAGTTTGTGTATTACAGTTAGAAAAATTAAGTAGAATTATTCATTCTGTGATGTAGTTTGAATGTTATCATTGGTTGAACAAACTGTGAAATAAGGGGCAGATATAATAAGATTTCATCTTCTTTCTGCTCCCTTCATTTTATCCGACTTGTATTATTGTATCTGAAGAAACTGTCTTGTATTGTTCTTTTAAGATGAATGAATAAACATCAAATCAAATCAAAACATGAGACCAGGGGCCTCATGTATCAACCGTGCATGCGCACAAAAACCTTGCGTGCGTCACTATCCACGCAAAACCCCGTATGTATCAAAACTGAACTGAACGTGAATATGTGCGCATCCAAGTACATTCCCACGCCAGCCCCATGGCTCGCGTACGCACGTTTCTGTGGTTCTTGTTCCTTTGGCGACACTTACAGGTGATTCAGAGAAACTGAAGCCCCACAGTCTGTGGTTGACTTTAAGAGCGGCTTGAAGACCTTTCTTTTCAACCGAGCATACTCTACTCCTCATGATTCTACTTTTGATCATAGCTGATACTGTTGTTGATTTTAATTGTTTATTAAATGTTTTATTGACATTTAATTCTGTTGCACCTTGTAGCACTTTGAGATTTTCATTAATGAAAAGTGCGTTATAAATTGAATTCATTATTATTATTATTATTATTATTATTATTATTATTATTATTATTATTATTATTAACTGTTCATGATGTGAAAATGATTAATATTCCCACCAAACACACGATTAACAAGTATTACATCCACATGACGCAGTTAAATAAAGGACGCGCAAAGTTGTGCCAAAAATAAATTCAACAGGAACGGATTCATTCAGCCTTACTGGAGGATATAATAAATAGTGTAACACGCAGAGCATTTATTTATAAACAGATATAATTTTCTGATCTAGGATATGGCTTATCAGCCGTTTTCAGAAATAATCATTTTTCAGTTTGGCACTGCTGCGCTCTGGAGCAACACAGGAGCCGTGCATCACGCGTGCACATGCAGAAGCAGCGATCAAACTGTTCCCGAGCTTTCCTGAGGGAGCTGGCAGGCCGATCAGGGCAGTCCAGTCCACACAAAGCCGATTCATGTCCAATGGAATGTCTCATCTATATGATTCCAAAGGCTGAGTGGTCGCGCTTTGGAGCGCGCGCGCACCCTCGCCGGTGTTACACGGCAGCTGGAGGTGATTCATAATCTGCGTTTATTGTAGATTTCTCCAAAATGACACGTGAAAGTACACCATATATAACTTGTAGGAGAGTAAAAGCTTCACAGACAAACAGATTGCGCACAAGGCTGCGGCGCGCGCAGCGTTTGGAGACTCCAACATCACGTCATGTCATGAAAACTCTCCACTGAGACGCACAGACCCGTTTCTTCATATCATCTATTAAATAAACAAAGATCTATGTTCTACCAAACATCTAAGTTCCTCTGTGTTTACAGTAATTATGGTAATAAACTCGTGCGCAAAGTTAATATTTTCACTCAGAATGAATGGATGAGCCGTTGCGCACCAAAGCAGGGTGCGCGCACACACTAATACCGACACACAATCACTCGTTCTTTGCGTGATGAACACATTTTATTACTATTCTTACTTAGGATTATTTTCCTCACTCATATTATATTAAATTCATTATTTTCCTGAATCTAGAAATGATTTCTGATCGCGCAGGGATCAAACAAACATGTCCTTCACACATGCAGGAAGTAATTTGCATCTGTTTAACATATGTAAATGAAGGCGTGTCAGGGGAGGTGTCTCACGTGCACTCAGTTCCACGTTAATTGTGATGTACAAAGGAATGTGCGTGGATTCCGGTGTACGCACAGTTTGATACATCTGGATTATTGTGCGTACACACTTTTCTGGATTTGACCGTACGTCACTTTTCAGTGGGAAATCCACGCAAGTCTTTGTACATGAGGCCCCAGGTGATTATGGGCTCAAGCAAACAAAACAAAGAGAAAGATGAATGTCTGCAAATAAAAGCAAATTATATTGTGCATACATAAGGTGTTCACATACTGTCAGCAGCAAAAGTTGACACACCACAGTATTAGTAGTACTAGAGATCTGAATTAAAACTACTTAAATATGAGTGTAGGATATCTGGCTCTGTCAGCCACACTCCTCTATCATATCTGTAGCAGTTTCCATAATCAACCAGCACACACCTGCACCTAAGTCTAAGGGATGACTCTGGAGGAGCTAAAAAGCTTCAGCCAGACACTCCTTCAGTGCCAGAACATTATCAAGCTTCTGGTAATTGTTAATGGACAGCCTCTAAAGTAATTTTATAGCTTTTCACCATACAAGGGCATTGAGGGCCAGTGTCCTGCAAACTTTTAGATGTTCCACTGGTCCAAAACACCTGAATCACATGACTGAATTAGCTTCTCAGTGCAGTCAAGTTTTTCAAAGTCCTGCTAATGACCTCCTTATTTGATTCAGCTGTGTGGCATCAGATACACATCTAAAAGTTGCAGGACTCCGGTCCTCAAGCCCTGGAGTTTGACACCTGTGCGAGTCTACAGTGACTTCCAAATCTTGGGCTGTTGTGTTCCTCATGGATTCCTACTCACCCAGCTTGTGGCCACAAATAGACTACGCAAGAAACTTCAAACTGGAAGATGACCTTCCTCATATCAACTAAACTGATCCTCTCTCCAACAACCACCTGTGCACAGGAACCTTTAGCAGAACCAGAAACTCTCCTCCTCCCTGGACTCACCTAACAACAAAGACTTATTTTCAGTAAGAAAAAACTACTATCCATCCTTTAAGAGATTTCAACTTAACATATCCATTACTCACCATGTCCTCATCTTCCTTTGCAGCTTTCACTCCAGCATCTGTAAATACAGAGATTATTTTAAGCTCTGTCTTCCCCAGAACATAGTAGGATCTAAAATGATTTTTAAAGATGAAGGAGCAAGTTGAAACATGCTGTCTCCCTCTTTGCTAGCAGGCTCCATTGGGAGCTGCCTGGCTAACTAACTACGGTGGCCCTACACGGCCAAAATTCTACAGCGGCCGAATGCACAGGAGCGGTAAAAATACAATATAAAATTTTTAAAAAGTTTTAAAATCGATTTTGGGGCTTTTAGAATAGATTCTGAATCGCCAGGACTAAGAATCTTGATTCTTTAAAAAATAGATTTTTTTTGCTGCATCCATAATTGCTACACACTGAAACCTTTTTGTCCACAACTAGATACACACACTAATATTACTGTATGAGGGACGACTCGTTGCACTGCCTACGTCATATTCAGGGGACGGAGAGCAGGCAGGAGGAGGGGGGTCAAAAACACCAGATGAGAATTTTTTCACTTTGCAAAGTCTAAATTTGAGTTAGGATGACATTTTTGACTTGTGAAAATTTCTCAACAAGCTTATTTTATGCTTTTCATTAGACTACTATTAGCTTAAAAACACTTTTCATTTCTCCTTTAAGGCAGGAAGGTGAGACACCATCTGGTCCTGGTGCTTTTCTGATCTTTTGTTTCTGGAACAATCGGCTCACATCAGCTTCACATATCTGGAGTGCAACTTGAGTGGTGGGGGGAGGGAGAGACAGAGGGGGTGTTGATGGAGGAGTGATGTTAGATGCTGCTGTGGGTTGTGGAGGTGTGAATGTCTTCTTCTCAAATCTACAATAGAAGCTGTTCAGGTCGTCAGCAAGGGCTTTGTTAGCCTCGGCAGCAGGGGATGGTCTTCTGTAGTTCGTGAGGCGCTGTAGGCCTCGCCACACTGAACCAGGGTCGTTGGCTGAGAGCTGACTTCTCATCTTTTCAGAGTAGCATTTTTTAGCCACTCTGATCTCCCTGGTCAATGCGTTCCTGGTCTTTTTGTACAGAGCTCTGTCCTGGCTCCTGTAGGCCTCTGCTTTAGCCTGACGAAGCTGGCTGAGCTTGTTTGTGAACCATGGCTTGTTATTGCCGAATGAGCGGAAGGTTTTTGTTGGAACACAGAGATCTTCACAAAAACTAATGTAGGATGTGACAGTGTCAGTCACATCATCCAGGTTGTCCGTAGCAGCTTCAAAAACACTCCAGTCAGTGCAGTCAAAGCAGTCCTGTAGGTCTTGTTTTGCTTCTCTGATCCACGTTTTCACTACAGGCTTTACAGTTTTTAGTTTCTGCCTGTAGGTTGGAATAAGATGAACCAAACAGTGGTCAGAGTGACCCAAGGCTGCATGAGGAACAGAGCGATAGGCATCTTTCAGGACAGTGTAGCAG
Organism: Garcialebias charrua; assembly: GCA_038048925.1. Classification (NCBI taxonomy): domain Eukaryota; kingdom Metazoa; phylum Chordata; class Actinopteri; order Cyprinodontiformes; family Rivulidae; genus Garcialebias; species Garcialebias charrua. The sequence goes on from JBBPBX010005462.1 coordinate 56,982, forward strand.
TAATCCAGCGTGTTGTTATCCCTGGTTGGACAATTAACATGTTTATATTTTGGAAGCTCGTGGCTAAGTTTAGCTCTGTTAAAGTCACCAAGTATGATGAAAAGTGAATCTGGATGTTTTAGTTCCAGTGCAGTTATTTGTTCAGACAGGTTTTGCGGTGCATCGCTCACACAGGCTTGAGGTGGAATATAAACACCAACCAGAATGAATGAGGAAAACTCCCTCGGTGAATAAAAAGGTTTACAGTTGATAAACATAGTGTCTAAGTTGGAGCTGCAGTGTTTGTTCAGCACTGAGACGAAGAAGGGGCAGAAATGATAATAATTCATTCTTCTTCTGCTGCCTTTCATTTTGTGGGTATTTTTTATTTTAATTGTTTTGAATAGGCCCTGTTTTAAATTGAAATGAAATGAATAAATAAAACAAACAAACAAACAAACAAACATTGTCCTGGATGCTTGTTCCACTCTAAGTATGAAAAACATGAAAAAGAAAAAAAAAAAACAGGAAAATAAGTGAGATTAAAACATTTCTGCATTTCTATTTGCAAGAGTGGAGTTCCGGTTCTGTGAGGTACGGATGTGGGAATGAGCTGCTGCTGAAAACTCTAAACTTGTGCTTGAGTATTATGATAAAGCTTTATTAAGTCCATATTTATTTAAATAAACTATATAATTAAATGTAACATCATTTTAAAAAAAATATTAAAATTTAATAACCAATCTTTTTTTCCACTATTTTCAACAAACTAGACGGGAAAACGTCGGAGAGCCTTGAATTATTTTCGACGATTATTTTGAAAAGTTTGTCATGAGTAACCCTAATGCTACATCCAGTGCGGCTAGCGAGTCGGCTAGCGCTAACGAGCTGAAGCCCAACGCGAAGCGGTACCGACAGGGAAGCTCTGATAGCGTTTCGGAACCGTCGGTGGATAATTCAGGCTTCATGGTAATTCTGGAGTCAATTGATCAAAAGTTGTCTAGCTTGGATGCCCGGCTAGCGTTAGTAGAGGTGTTGCAGAAGGAATTTCAGAGTCTGAGACAGTCACTGGAGTTCACCCAGGAGCAGGTAGCATCTCTAGCTAATGAAAACATTGAGCTAAAGGGAACAGTTAGGCAGCTTACAGATCAGATGTCGCAGCTTTCCGGCGATAGTAAAAAAATTAAAGAGTCAGTATTAGATATCCAAGCTAGAAGTATGCGGGATAATGTTGTTTTCTCTGGGATTCCAGAGGGAGCGGAGGAGAATCCGGAGGCCTCGGTTCGGGCCTTCTTTGAAAACCAGCTAAAATTACCGAGTGAAACCGTTAATGTCATTACTTTTCATCGAGTTCACCGCCTCGGTGCTAAACGGCTTGGGAATAGTAGACTGCGCCCAATAATAGCTAAATTCGAACATTATAAACAAAAAGAACAGGTTAAAAGCCGAGGTATATGGCACACATTTTAGCATGAACATGCAATTCCCTGTAGAAATTCTGAATAGGAGGCGCGTTCTGTTCCCGATAAGAAAGAAAAATATAAGCGAAGGAAGAAGAGCTAACATCTCTGTAGATAAACTCTACATAAATGGTCAGCTGTTTAGAGATCCAGAAGCTACTCCTTGGCTTTATTAGCCATATCATCAAGGTAAGAACTATATTGGTTGCTAATATTGATTAATATTATTAAATATAGTATTTATCAATATTACTTACCAGATATATTTAATTTTTTTCAGCATAGCTCGGTGGTGGGACACACACAGATAGTGGTCATACAAGGTGGGATGGCACTTGATGTGGTAAGAGGGTTCTTTTGTTGTTTTTTCTTATCTGAATTATGTTTTCAGGTATATCATTTCTCTTTGTTTTCTTGTCTATATTTTCCTAACTTAACAATTATCAGCGCACAAGCACAAGGGTTCACATACGTCTTTATATATCCATGCAATTACTTCATAAATGAAAACTTCCCTGATTCATTTTCAAAAGCAATAGCAATTACTCTATTTAAAAATCATATATAGTTAATCATTAAGGGATATGTTTTTGTCTGGATCTATTATTATCTTTTATATTTCTGATAATGGATGTGGTTTAGCTATATTATCATTAGCACAGGTATGGGTACCTTAGGGTTTGTCACATGGAACATTAATGGAGCCAGTAGCCAACGTAAAAAATATAGGATTTTTAACCAGATTAAAATATTAAAGGCAGATGTTGTATTACTCCAGGAAATTCATAAATTGGCCTCAACTATGGATGAGCTAAAATCTTCAGAGTTTCCTAATGTATTCTCAGCCTGTTATAATTCAAGACAAAGAGGGGTAGCAATTTTAATACATAAAAATGTTAACTTCACAGTATTAGATCAGGTTATAGACCCGCACGGTAGATATATAATATTAAAGTTATCAATATTTAGACAAAATTATTGTATTGTTAGCATATATGGGCCGAATGTAGAACGACGCTGCTTTTTTTCATGATTTTTTTCCCACTCTATCAAATCACATGGATTCCTCACTGGTGATGGGAGGTGATCTCAACTTTGGTTTAGATGACAAAATAGACAGACTGAATGCAGTGGGAACTCAACGCAGTTGGCAATCTATAAATATAGTTAAACAGTATATGAATGATTATAGACTCTATGATGCATGGCGTTCTTTTCACCCTGATAGCAAAGAATATTCTTTCTTTTCACATGTGCATCACTCATATTCTCGTCTAGATTATTTCATAGTAAGCAATTAATTACTGACCAACATTTCAGACACTAAGATACACCCTATTGCTGTCAGCGATCATGCACCAGTTACTCTTAATTTAGATTATAAAAAAGAAACAAGAAAAAATATAAATTGGAGATTCAATACATCACTGCTTCAAGAAGAAGAATTTTTGCAATATTTAAAAAAAGAATGGGAATCATATTTGGAGTTTAATGACTTGCCAGGAACATCAGCATGTACACTTTGGGAGGCTGGGAAAACAGTTATGAGAGGTAAAATAATATCCTATTCAACAAATAAAAAGAAAATAAACATATTGAGGAATTAGAGAAATCAATGAAATTATCAGAAAATTTTCAAGGAGAGGAAACACAGCAAAAGCTATGCAAATTAAAATTAGAACAAAATGAATTTATTGATAAGAAAAATAAATTCCTGATACAAAGACTTAGATTAGATAATTTTGAATACGGTAATAAATCAGGGAACTGTTTAGCTAATCAACTCAAATTAAACAAAGAAAAAACATCTATATATGGTAGATAAAAATGGAAATATAATTCATGATGAGGGAAAAGTAAACAGTGTTTTTAAAGATTTCTATAAAACTCTATACACTCCACAAATCAATCAATCTAATGAGGATATTAATGAATTCTTGGAGAGAGTAACACTTCCAAAACTAGATATTAGTCAATCATCAAAACTAGACTCACCATTAACATCATATGAGCTTCATGAAGCAATTAAAAGCATGCCTAATAAGAAATCTCCAGGGGCCTCATGTATCAACGGTGCGTACACACAAAAACCTTGTGTACGCCATTTTCCACGCAAAACTCCGTATGTATCAAAACAGAACTGAACGTGGAAATGTGCGCAGCCCCACGCCAACTCCAGGGCTGGCGTACGCACGTTTCTGTGGTTTTGGTTCCCTTGGTGACACTTAGAGGTGATTCTGAGAAACTGTTCATGATGTGAAAATCATTATTGTTCACACCAGACACACATGATTAACAATTATTACATCCACATGGACAGAATTAGAATATAACCTGCAAAAAATATAAAAAACAGAAAGACTGAATAGTTTTGCACAGCTTAAATTTTTGTTTCTTGTTTATTTTTAGCTGTTTTAGCAGTTGAAGAACGTGATACATGATGGGACAAGACGACATTCCTCTGGTGCAGGGCATATTTAAATGAATTTGCATATTTATATGGAGGCGTGTCAAAGGCGGAGTCGGCCACTCTCTCATGTGCGCTCAATTCCATGTTGATTGTGATGTGCAATGTGCGTGGATTCTGGCGTACGCACAGTTTGATACATCTGGATTTTTTTGTGCGTACGCCGTTTTCTGGATTTGACCGTATGTCACGTTTCAGTAAGAAGTCCACGCAAGTCTTTGTACATGAGGCGCCAGGTCCTGATGGATATCCAGTGGAATTCTATAAAAAATTATGGGACATACTGGAACTAATATTTTATAGAGTGCTACTTGAGTCAGAAGAATATGGCAGGCTACAAACACATATGAATTCAGCCAACATTAGTCTCCTATTAAAACCAGGCAAAGACCCATCGTCCAATCTCTCTTATTAATGTTGATGTTAAAATAATTTGTAAAGTCTTATCTAAAAGACTAGAGAAGATAACTCCTGTTATTATACATCCAGACCAAACCGGATTCATAAAAGGAAGACACTCAAATACAAACACTCGCAGATTATATAATGTAATAGAGTATTCATATTTTTAAAATATTGAAACAGCTATTTTGTCCACCAGGCAAGGTTGCCCACTTTCACCAGCATTATTTGCTATTTTTATTGAACCTTTAGCAGCAGCAATAAGGCAAAGTGTTGATATTAAAGGCATAAAGTGTAGAAACATAGAACATAAAATTAGTCTTTATGCTGACGATGTTTTACTTTTTCTTGAGAACTCAGGAAACTCAATATGTAATGTTATCAAATTAATAAACGCGTTCTCAAAAGTTTCTGATTATTCTATAAATTGGACAAAATCTACAGTTCTTCCAATAAATTGCATGTTTAATAATTTTCTCAATGAAAGACTACAATCAGGTAACATTAAATATTTGGGTGTTAATATCTCTCCTAAATTGGAAGACTTAATAAAATTGAATCATATCCCACTATTAAAGAAAATTGAAGACGATCTTACTAGATGGAGATCTCTACCCATATCACTTATGGGAAGAGTTGCCTCAGTAAAAATGATGGTGCTGCCGAGAATAAATTATTTATTCTCAATGATTCCAAATAAACCTTCAACTGAATGGTTTAAGTCCCTGGACTCTTCTATATCTAAATTCCTTTGGAAAAATAAAACTCCACGTATTAGTTTAAAAACATTACAGAAATCTAAAGATACCGGAGGATTAGAACTTCCAAACTTTTCTTACTACTATTTAGCCAACAGGTTACAATATATAATAAAGTGGTTAAAACCGAATGCACTAGATGAAACTTGGATATAGAAGAAACTTTATGTAATAATATTAGGATTTCGGATCTACCATTTATTAGTACAGATTAAAAAAGCCATGTCTGCTTTAAAAGTATCAATATTAGCTCATCTCTGACTGCATGGTGGGAGTATCTGAAAATGACAAAGTCTTCACTGTTCCCATGTAGACATATGCCTCTCTGGAACAATCCTGACATACAGCAAGAAAATAATATGTTAAATTTCCCAGAGAGTCAGAGTCAGAGAGTCTTTATTGTCATTTGCACCGCATGTGGTACATGTGATGAAAACGAGATTATGTACACGGGGTCCCAGTTACATCCAACAGCAAATGCAAGAGAAAAACAGTAATAACATCTAGAATTAACTAAGAGAAACATCAACTAGTAATACACTAAGCCCTAATGTAGTGGAAAAACATCATTATAAACAGCAGCACGAACATGAGTCTGTATGAGCAGATGGTCACAGATGAACACAGCAACAAGAAAACAGATCAGCATCAGCATGATGTGATATTTTGCAGTGTTTATTCTTATTATTTATTTATTCATGAGTCTAACAGCCTCAGGGTAGAAGCTGTTCCTCAGTCTAGTGGTTCTACATTTGATGCTCCTCAACCTCCGTCCTGAGGGGAGTGGGACAAAGAGTGAGTGTGCTGGGTGAGTGAGGTCTTTCATGATGCAGGTGGCTCTTTTCCTGCATCTGGAGGTGTAAATGTCTGTGATGGTGGGGAGACTGACTCCAACAGACTTCTGTGCAGCCTTCACCACTCTCTGTAGAGCTTTCCTCTCTGCAACTGTGCAGCCTCCATGCCACACGTTGATGCTGGAGCACAGGATGCTCTCCACTGCACACCTGTAGAAGGAGGTGAGAACTGGGCTGCTCAGACCAGCTCGTCTCAGCCGTCTGAGGAAGTAGAGTCTCTGATGACCTTTCTTGATCAGGCTGGTGGTGTTGTTGCTCCAGCTGAGGTTATCATTCAAGTGTACACCCAAGTATTTGTAGCTGGAGACCACCTCCACCGCAGATCCACCTATGTTCAGTGGGGCATGGGTGTGTTTGTTCCTTCTGAAGTCCACAATCATCTCCTTTGTCTTCTTCACATTCATGTGAAGATTATTCTCTTTGCACCAGCTCTCCAGGTGTTCCACCTCCTGTCTGTAGCTGGACTCATCATTGTTTGTGATGCATCCCACCACCGCTGTATCATCTGCAAACTTAACAATATGACAGCCTGGATGTGTGGCTGTACAATCATATGTGAGCAGAGTGAACAGAAGAGGGCTCAGCACACATCCTTGGGGAGAGCCAGTGCTGAGGGTTATGGTGGAGGAGGAGAAGTTGTGGATCTTCACGGACTGTGGTCTGTTTGTTAAGAAGTCTAGTACCCAGTTACAAATGGAGGGGCTTAGTCCAAGTGTAGATAGTTTGTCTATCAGAGTTTGGGGGATCATGGTGTTGAAGGCAGATGTGAAGTCCACAAAGAGCAGACGCACGTATGAGTCCTTCAGATCCAGGTGGGTGAGTAAAGGGTAAATTTGCCAGGTTGGATAATGAAAGGAATTGAATGTCTGGAACACATATTTGAGGGTATAGACTTTATTCCATTCAATAAATTAATAATACAATATGATATTGATAATAAATATTTCCTACAATACCAACAAATTAAGTCTATTGTAAAAAAAGAAATTTAAGCTTAATAAAACATTGTTGGAAACACCAACATGTGTGTTAGAGTTCATTAATCTTCATCCCCCCAAATTATTATCTAAAATATACAAAAAATTGTCTAGAATCGATGACTCAATAACACTACCTGTTGAAAAATGGGAGTCAGATTTATCAATCAACTTTGAACAAAAAACCTGGTCTCAAGTATGTTTAAATACATTTAAATTGACTAGAATCTCCAATTTACAATTAATACAATATAAGCTTCTCTATAGAGTACATTATACAGGTCAGCAAATGTTTAAGATGGGTTTTACACTATCTAACAACTGCTCACAGTGCAAAGGCAATATACCTGATGATTATATTCACGCACTCTGGTTTTGTCCACCCGTTCAGAGGTTCTGGGTACAGGTATGTGAAGACTTGTCTAAATGTTTGAAATTTAATATCCCACTCTCTCCATCTGTTTGCTTATTGGGTATCTTTGAAGATGTTATACTAGAAAAAAATACATCCTGTATGCTTTTCACTGCCTTATGCATCGCAAAGAAAACCATACTCGTAAATTGGAAAAATAAAAATAATCTTAGCATTAATCAGTATAAAAATCTTCTGTTAGATCATATTAGTCTTGAAACAGCATCTGCCGACACATCGGATCAATCTATTTGGCATTCTTTGATCGGCTCCGTTACGTAGTGAGGGTGGGGGGTCTGGGATCTGGCCTTGTGGGGCATTGGGGCTGGTGGGGGGGAGGTTGGGGTTTAGGGCGCCGGGGGGTTGGGGCTGCTTGGGCGGGGAGGACCCTGCCTTTGACCTGGGGAGGACCGGGGGGGTTCTGGGGGATGTCTGCCGGGGGCGGCATGCGGGCCCTCTGGTGGTCGGCGGCGGTCATGGGTCGCCGGTCGGTGACCCGGCTGTGCTGGGGTGGTTTCGGGGTGGGCGCCGGGAGCTTGGGATTCTGGGGGCGTGTCGTCCCCGGGCTTGGGCCTGGTGGGGGTCGGGGGTCTTGAGCTCTGGCGGGCGGGTCGCCGGGCTATGGGCTGGCTGGCGCTCTGGTGCCCGGCTCTGGCCGGGGGCCCTCGGCTCGCTGGTGGGTTGGGGGTTCATGTGCTGGGGGGTTGGGTGTCTGGGAGCGTGACTGGTGGTCAATGGGAGGGGGCGGGTTAACCCAGCCTGGGTGTCTAGTGTGTTATGTGTTCTGAAAGTTGTTAGTATGAAGGGTGGGTGTAGTATTTCTTCTGGGGTGGGGACTAGGGGGATGTCCTTGATGATGGTCTGGGACTATGCATGGCCGGTGTGCGGGCCCTGATTGGGGCCCGCTCTCGGTGCTTCCTGGCTCTGTCAGCGGTTAGGCGGGCGCTCTTGGCTGTGTCATCCATGTGGGATTTTGTGTCTTCTTGGACGGCGGGCTAACTGCGGTTCGTAGGGATCGTGGCGGCCCTGGTGGATGCGGGCTGTTGGTTCTGCTGTTGGCAGCCCTCGGGGCCGTGTCCTTCTCTGGTCTTGACTCAGTGGCCTGGCGGTCGGAGAGATGTTTTCTTTTGCCTCGCTCCTTAGGTGGACCTTGGCGAACTGGGGGGGGGTATGAAGGGTCAGCGGGGGAGCTGACTCGTTGCGGGAGCATTGTTCCTGCAGATATTTTCTCCCCATCCCTCACCACGCACCTCCGCCCTCTTCATCTCAAATTAATACATGTAGGGATTTTGAGACTCGGGTATACTGCAACGTTTTTACATCTTTGTTGTTCAGAACCCCCTGGGACTCAATTTTATTATACACTTTAGACATTCACTCATAAATATCCTCATAAAAATCACATATAGGGAATGGAATGAGCACTATGGTTATGGGTGGCGGGATGACATCACTCTCGCCCCCTGTGCCTATGCTCACTCATAATTATGCTTTAGACATTAAGGGCCTGGGTTAGAGTTGGAATGGAGGGGAAACTGGTATAATGCCAGCCTTTGCTCCTTCTCTTTCCTTTTTAAGTGCACTTTACAACAACACACACCAAGAGTACATTTGGGGACGGGGGTGTGTGTATCGGGGTCTAGATTTGTTAATTTCAATTTTATTCATTTATTTATTTATATAAATATATACATATATGTTTTTTTTCTTTTTCTTTTCTCTCTCACCCCCCTGGTTGCCTGGCGGACATTCTGGGGGTGGGCCGTCAGGGGTTGTCCTACGATATGGGGGAGTTTGGGGCCTGGGGGTTCGCCGTGGGTGGGGCTGGCATTGTGCTCTCCCTGGGGCTGCTTGGGCTCGGGTGTCCTGTCCTATCGGCAGGGAGAGGGTTGGGCCAAATCTTGGATGTCGGCTACTCTCCACCCCAGAATGAATGGGCCTACCTCCTGGGTTTGGGTATGGGCTACCCCATGTAGGGGGCAGGTACATGTCTTGGACCTAGGGGGTATAGAGGGTGCATCAGGATTAGGAATGGAACGTGTCGTTATTGTTTGTCTTTGGGTGAGTGAGGATAAGGGCGGGTCTGAGTGAGTGTGTCTGTGTATGAATGTCTAATTGTCAGGCTTGGATTTGGACTGCCCCCTCTCTGTTACGTCTAAGGCTACTTGATGTCGCGCTCCTACCACTTGGCCCCCGGGTGGGTGTCCTTTTGCCTGCGGACGGGCTGGGGGCCCTTGCTATCGCTTTCGGGGGTTGGGCGCTTGGGCGTGTGTCAGCTTAGCTTGGTGGCTGCCTGGTGAAGCTCGAGTCCTCTAGTCCTATCGGGTCTGGGCCTGAGGGGTGGGCGTCCCCAGTGCCCGAGCCTCGGTGTCCTGGCCTGAGGCTACGTCAGTGCAACGGGCTCCGGCGGGGGCCTGTGGGCTTGTCACTGTTGGCCCCCCGGGGGTCATTGTGTGTGGTCGTTGGTGGAGCTCGTCCGGTTCTCCCCCTTGGTCGGATCTGGGGAGTGGGCGAGTGGCTCGTCCTGTTCGGGTGGCCCTGGGGACTCTGGGCTCGGGGTCCTTCTTGGGGTCTTGGGCTTTGATCGCCCCTTCATCTGCCTCGGGCTTTGGGGGGACGGATCTCTGATGCTTCACAGTCGCTACTAAATGTTCTATTGGAGGAACCTTATTCACTTATGCATGCTCACAACCACACACAAATGGATGCAGGGATGTATATGTAGATATCATATGCAGATATGTAGATGGATATGTGATATGAATGCATATGTATGTATACTGTATATATATTTGTAGGTATGGGTATGTTTATTTATGGAAATCTACTGCAAGGTCATGAATATTATTAGTCTTTATGCATGTATGTTTCGTTGCTGTGTTCTATCATGTGCTTTGCAGGATTGCGGACGGAGGTTGGGTGTGTTTGCCTTGTGCTCTTTTTGTGGATAATTTTTGTTTTGTTGTCTTACTTTCTATCTTTTCTTTCTCTCTATTAAAAAAATATATATTCGAGTTATTGAAGATAGAGTGTGTAAAAATTCTAACTTGGTTTAAATTAAATAAATTATCATTAAATGTTGAAAAAACTAATTATGATGTGATATTTAGTAAAAAACAACAACTGTACATTACATTTTCAAAATTGATGGAGTCAAAATATGCAGAGTGAGCGAAGCAAAGTTTCTGGGAGTGATTATTGACGATAAATTGTCATGGAAAAATCATATTAATTTGGTAAGAACAAAAATCTCTAAGTCTATGGCAGTATTATATAAAGTACGGGAATGTTTGACTGATAAGGCATTGTGCTTGCTGTACAATACAATTGTTGTCCCGCATTTGACTTATTGTGTTGGTATTTGGGGTACAGCATGTAAAACAGTTACCAAGTCTATTTTTATTTTCCAAAAAGAGTTATGAGTTATCTCAAAAAAGCATTATTGTCATCCTTCAAGTATTTTGTTTTATCAACTGAAAATTCTTAGGTTTTATGATTTGGTGGATCACTCACCCTTTTGAGTGACTTGTAATATTCTATTACTCATGTACAAGGCTCAGAATGAAAATTTACCATCGAACATACAAATGTATTTTGTTAAAAGGAATAGTTGTTATAATTTAAAGGGAACAGATATTTTTTGTAAAGACGAGGTATAGAACAAGTTTAAAGGGTAGGTCTACTATAATGAGGGGAATTGGTTTATGGAATAGTTTGGATAATGATACAAAAAACGAGAAATCATTAGTTGTATTTAAGAAAAGAATCAATAATGTATTGTTGATGAGTTATATTTAAGTTTGAGAAAATTGGGGAATTATAATGAATAATTGTGATAAGTTTTATGGTTTGTTAATTATATATTGTTTGAATTGATTGATTGTTTTGAATTGTTATTGTTAAGAAGGGGCAGAAATGATAATAATTCATTCTTCTTCTGCTGCCTTTCATTTTATGGGTATTTTTTTATTTTAATTGTTTTGAATATGTCTTGTTTTAAATTGAAATGAAATTAATAAATAAAACAAACAAACAAACATTGTCCTGGATGCTTGTTCCACTCTAAGTATGAAAAACATGAAGAAGAAGAAAAAAAAGGAAAATAAGTTACTGTAGATTAAAAAATTTCTGCATTTCTACTTGCAAGAGGCTTTGTTTTCATTCTCCAGATCAATACAGTTAAGAAATAGTAAAACACCACCAGTGACATTATAGTATATAAAATTATTAATGTTTGATGATTTTTATAAGCAAGTTGAAATAAATGTAGCCATCAGAGTCCAATACAATAAAACCTGGAGGCTAGTGCTGGCATGCTAACTACACAAACAAACAAAGAAAGAAAGAAAAACAGTCAGCTATATGGTTTTTTCACAAACAGCCATCTAAAAGTTTAGAGGCATATCAGTCAGAAATGCAAATAGACTTTAGATAAAGGGCTTTCAATGATTTAAAACTTACCTGAGCAAGCCTGCTTGAGTCACTGACCGCACGGCTCATTTTCCAGACCAAATAAATAAATAAATAAACGGCCGGAAGCACACAATCGGTAGTTAGAGCTCACGTTAGACATGTGCAAGGCGGTGAAAACTGCACCCAGCATCTTCCCATTGTTTTGTAACGCCGTGGAATAACTGCGCATGCACCATTTATAACGAGAGTCTATGGATAAGATTAATGCGCCCCAAAACAGGAAATACATCACCAATCAGAAAACGTTTTTTGAAACAAACAAGATAACTCATCATTACTCATAAAATATTTATCTTACACAACTAAAAACATAAATGCATATATTTTGAAATATTTTTATTTTATTTCATTTTTATTATTTTTTTTAAAGTCTTCAATGTAAAATGGTCCAGATGTTCCAGTGGGGCGGCGCCCTAGCACCCTCTATTGGCCAGCCGACCCTGGTGTAATTACATCGACAATTTAAACAAAACTGAATTGGAAAACAAAGTAGACAAAATTGGAACTGAATGGTCCAGGAAAATCCATCCTGCAGACTCGCCACACAGAAATGGGTCAGCAGAAGCAACTGTAAAGCTGGTAAAAAAGAGCTCTCAACAACCTGGCTGGTGATGGAATCTTCACTTGGAGTGAATTCCAAACATTTATCTACATGGTAGCACATATTGTAAATGAAAGGCCAGAAGATGCACAGGTACAAAGCAGAGAAGGTTTTGTCACCTATGTCAGTCCAAACTGTCTCCTCCTTGGACGAGCTGATCCAAAAGGTGATCCAACTAACTTCAGTTTTGAGGGTTATCCTTATAAGAGACTCCAGAACATCCAATCAGAGGTAAACAGATTTTGGAAAAAGTGGTGTGAACTAGCAGGCCCAAATTTATTTGTACGGAGTAGGTGGCACACCAAACAGCGAAATGTTGCTGTGGGAGACATAGTTTGGGTAGCTGACCAAAATGCACTAAGGAGCCAGTATAAACTTGACAGAGTGGTGAATGTTACCTCAGACAAAAAAGGAATTATCAGTGATGCAAACATAAGAGTATGCCCAAGCTACTCAGTCTCCAGCACCAACTCTGCAAAAGGCCAAAGTAGACTAAAGTTCCCTGCCACCAAAGGTGGGCGCCAGACCGCTTGGGAGCGCTAAAGCGCTAATCCGCTTATAGCGGACCTAAACAATTTGTCAGCGTTACAACAGATTGACTAACTTTTATAATTCATAAGCGGATTTGTGCTATTTTTATTTAAAATGCAGTACCGCTAATAACTAATTATCTATCAGTAAAAACGAAATGGGGGTACGTTATTTTGTCTTCGGCGCGCTAGCTCTCGTAGCTATCGATAGTAGTATCGATCCAACCCATGATGCACGTTGGCTTCAAACTATGGAATGGATTTCCTGAACGGAGGCGTGTCTCATGAACCCAGAGTAACAAGACCCGCCTCACATTCAGGAAATCTAGTTCATAGTTTGCAGCCAGCTACAAGCGTGAGGACTAACTGAGTACTCTGTTGGGCTTGTTTTGGCATCGTTTTGAAAGAGCGGGTCGTTTGTTTATGGATTTTTTTCATGGAACTGGTCACAAATGGTTATGGATTGTTTTCATGGAGCTAGACGCTTGTTTCTGTCGCAAGTTCTGACAACACTGGTGAGTAGCATCTTAGCTAGCAGCTAGCCGACTTTTCATCGTAACATGTGCGTTGTGTGGAAATATTTTACACTCAACACCGCAAGACAACAACGTTCAATGTTTGCAGAGCTATATAAACACATCTGCGTCACATTAAACCGCGGTCAAGTTAGTTTTACGCCGGACATTCCATCGAGCTCAGGGGCTTCAGCGGTGTGTTTTTCTTTTTCATGCCGGGATGGGGGCTCTGATTCCGGGCAGCTGTTTCAGCTTCCCCCTGGAGCTCTGTGGCTTTGCATCATATCATAATACAGCTACAATATAAAGCATGTAAAACACTAAAAACAGGTGTAAGAATTAATGAGGAGGTCAATATTAATACTGACCTCTTTATCCTTAATTAATCTACTTATTCAGATTGAATAGTAAATTCACGGATTCTGTTCTTTTTCAGTTTACCCAATATTTCTGTGATCTTTATGATGGATAAATAAACAGAGCCATTAAGTGACAAAGACGTTAACTTAGTTTGATATGTCAAAGAGACACTATCATTTATTTAAAATAAATCAACTAAATTAACACCATTACACTTGATTGACATGATTTCACTTTCTTTCAAATTAAAACGTCAGCACACTTGATTTAACACAACAGACATAAATACTAGATGTTACACATATTTAGTCTGAGGGGCATTTCAGCTTAAAAATATAGTTTCCAGCTTAGGTTGAGAGGGAAAAGAAATAGGAGGAAAGATTTAAGAAGAATTGGGAGGTTAAGAGAGGAAGTTTATCTTGCATTTATGAAACCAGATGACACTCTTCAGTACGCGTCCAGCTAAGATATCATCACACCTCCAGCAAGCAAACAGCTGCTCCTTTACCTTAAGACGTCCGCCTTGGTTCTGGTAAAGAGCTGTGGTCAACTTTAGACTGACGAGTCGTCGGTCCCGCAAGTCCAAGCTGGACTCCACGCGTGTTTACCTTGTCGGTGTCGGTGATACTCGCTTTCATCGGCAAAAGTCGTGGCAGTCGTGGTTTCTTGGCTCAAGATAATTTATTCCAGGAAGGAATAACAAACGCTCGTTCGAGGTGGACTCATAACAGCCTGTTATCAGTCCTTAGCTGAAGACGCAGGTCGTTAGCTCTTGACCAAAACGTACCCAGCTCTTGGGAAAGGTTCACATCTCTTTGAAATTCCCAACAAACTCTCGAAGCGTTCTCGCACAGTAAGAACTTAAAAAGCAGGAACAAAGAGAGGAGTGGACTTGCCTTATCAGGCCCAAGGTCAGCCAGAGCAGAGAGAGCTTTGTTTAGGGAACAGACAGAGAAAGCTGGAGCCTTGTTCATGATTAAACTGTCTTCTTATTTCTAAACAAAACAGTCGGGTCTCTGTGACCCGATATTTCCCTTTAACACAGCAGTGAAACACAGTTTAACTCTCAAAGAATAACACAGCTTAAAAGCACACATCATGAAAATGACAAAAGTTATTCTTTTGATCACATCAGCTTAAAATCAAAGATAGAAATAGTCTCTTATTGGTGACTATGTTATCAGATTATAGCTAAATGAATGATTTTGTAGTAAATGTCTTGCTTTACTGAGAGGTCAGTAAAGGTCATCACTGGACAGTTCAAAAACCTTAATTTGACCCTGGGTAGGTCCACTACACAC
>JBBPBX010005463.1:0-17549 GCA_038048925.1 Garcialebias charrua
TACAAAATATAAAAAAATGAAAGGTAGCAGAAAGAAGAATAAATCTTATTATATCTGCCCCTTACTTCCAACAATCAGATTCCAACAATCAGATTAAACAACAATAATCAACCATGTAAACAATAATAATCTTCAACCAACTTTTTTCCAACAATCAGATTAAACAATAATAATCTTCAACCAACAGTACAAAATGACTAACTCTTTCTAATTTTCTAACTAATACAATACACATTACGCTATTTCATATATATATTTTTAACACATTTGTTTTGATCATTTTCTTAAATGTAAACATTGACTTGGCATTTTTAACTACATTCTCCAAGCCATTCCATAATCTAATTCCCTGGATTGAGGTAGAACGTCCCTTCAAACTAGTTCTGAATTGTGGTTTTACAAACATCTCTGTCCCCTTAAGATTATAACAACTTTGTCTTTTAACAAAATGCATTTGGATATTTAAAGGTAATGCATTATTTTGAGCCCTATACATAACTGATAAAATATTATAGTCTACCAAATCATGGAACTTCAATAACTTCAGTTGATAAAATAATGTACTTGATGGATGACGGTAATGTTTTCTAGTGATAATTCTTACAGCTCTTTTCTGTAATACAAAAATAGGCTTTGTGATTGTTTTACACGCATTCCCCCAAACATCAAGTGTCAGGCTGGTTTTTGGACTGCCCCCTCTCGGATACTTCCGAGGCTACTTAGTGTTGCGCTCCTGCCGCGTGCCCCCCCCTGGTGGGTGTTCCCTTGCCTACGGGCGTGCTTGGGGCCCTCACTATCTGGGGTTGGGCGCTTGGGCGTTTGTCGGCACGGCCTGGTGGCTGCTTGGTGGGGCTCGTGCCCTCTGGTCCGGTCGGGTCTGGGCCTGAGGGGTGGGCGTCCCCGGTGCCCGGGCCTCGGTGACCGGCCCTGGGGCTACGTCGGTGCAGCGGGCTCCGGCGGGGGCCTGTGAATTTGTCGCGGGCGACACCGGGGGGTCATTGTATGTGGTCGCTGGTAGGGGTTCGTCCGGTTCTTCCCCTTGGTAGGATCTGGGGAGTGGGCTAGTGGCTCTTCCTGTTCGGGCGGTCCTGGGGACTCTGGGCTCGGGGTCCTTCCTGGGGTCTTGGGCTTTGATCGCTCCTTCGTATGCCTCGGGCTTTGGGGGGACGGATCTCTGATGCTTCACAGTTGCTACTAAATGTTCTATTGGAGAAACCTTATACACTTATGCATGCTCACAACCACACAAAAATGGATGCAGGCAGTGGTGGGCGCCAGACCGCTAGGGAGCGCTAAAGCGCTATTCCGCTTACAGTGGACCTAAACTTTTTGTCAGCGTTTTTGTGAATTGACTAACTTTTATAATTCATAAGCGGATTTGTGCTATTTTTATTTAAAATGCAGTACCGCTAATAACTAATTATCTATCAGTAAAAACCAATAAACTTATTTACAAGCTCTTATGCTGCTTGTTTTTACCTTTTTCCCCACCGTAAACAGCAGAAAGGAGGAAGGGTGTGAGGGTGAGGGGGGCAGAGCTGAGAACAGACTCGGCTCTACCATGTAGGTAAATGCCTGGGGGTCCCATTTCAGCAGTGGCCCCGGCCCCGCCTCGCCCCGTGCAGTCACCTACATAACTAACATTGATCCTGCTTGTTAATGTACATTTAACATAAAAATAATTATAGTTACGATGAAAACGTTCATTAAATACGCAATAAAAAAAACAGTCGATTTCTTTATCCCCCTACTAAAAATGGACTATTCCATCTTTACATCTTCCGGGTCATAGTTGAACTCAGGGGCTTCTGTGGCTAGCTGGCTACGCTCTGTGTCTTCATAAATCCGTAGAAAACCCTGCTGTTTCAAGCCAAATTAACGTGGCCGGAGGATTTTATTGAGGGTTTTGTGTCGACCATGCGACGGTGAGTCGTTATTTTTATGTATTTTAGTTACTTTTCATTAAATCTGTTGACTACCTATAGACGCTAACTCTGTGTCTGCCTATTGGTAGTGCTGGGTTACTAATGGATAATCCGTAGAGAACCCCGCTGTTTCAAGCCAAATTAACGTGGCCGGAGGAGTTTATTGAGGGTTTTGTGTCGACCATTCGACGGCGAGTCGTTAGTTTCATGTATTTTAGTTACTTTTCATTAAATCTGTTGACTACCTATAGACGCTAACTCTGTGTCTGCCTGTTGGTAGTGCTGGGTTACTAATGGATAATCCGTAGAGAACCCCGCTGTTTCAAGCCAAATTAACGTGGCCGGAGGAGTTTATTGTGTGTTTTGTGTCGACCATTCGACGGCGAGTCGTTAGTTTCATGTATTTGGGTTACTTTTATGTATAAATGCGGTGGCGACACACCCGTGTATTTGAGATTTAAACGTGGTTTTAGGGATTAAAAGATCATTCTATTTTTTGTTAATTTCGTGGCCGAATAGAATATATGTACGTAAAGTATTAAATAAATCCTTTGATTTTTGTAATTTCATCCTTTTAGGATCATTTTTGTTACTTTTCAGTTGGCAGTGTAGTGCAAATATTGATAACGCTGCCGGCTATATATAAATATATATATATATATATATAATATATATATATATATATATATATATATATATATATATATATATATATATAATATATATATATATAATATAGAAATATATAAATAGCGGATTAGATTAGCTTCCCCTAATTTTCATAAGACATTTGTGCTTTTGAAATTGTGGACCTAAAAAAATTAATAAGCGTTTTAGAAATTGTGGAACTAATTTTTTAATTAGCGGTGCCCAGCTTTGATAAATACTCAGTTGTACGGTTTGTGTATACATTTGGTTGGCTGCTTAAGGACACTTACTTCCTACTTAGGTAAGAATTTTAGATCATTATCTTTTGGAGATAATGCATTGCTCTTTTTTCAAATACTGCTTTTACTGTAACTTTGTTTTCCAAAGCTAAGACATTCTCAATCACATAAGTCTGAATCATCACAAATCTTCTGCTCCTTGTCAACCCCAATAGAACGCACAAGCCGAGTTTCCATCAAGGTTTCTAGATGCGCATTTTGAAGCATCGCATCAGAAAAGCTAAATGGAAACGGCATAATTCGAGTTAACTTCCTCTAATTCGCTCTAAAGTTGATACGCTCGCTTGAGGTGGTTTTTGGGGGGTCGAAACAGAGCTGATGCGCAAAACGACAGATGGAAACAGATTTGCCGACTCAGTTCTGCCGTAGCGAACATTCACGTCATGTGACTGATCAGCTGTTTCCGCTCCGGACAACATGTAACATCGCTAAAACTAGTTGGCATGACAGAATAAATACAACTTGCCCGATAGCAACACATACCTGAAATATTCTCTCCATTTTGATGAGATGTGTGGTCGGGTTCTGTTTTCAACCGCTACTTCCTGTTTACTGTAGACATGCGTAACGCTGACGTCTGACGTAATGATGCTGACGTCTGACGTAATGACGCTGACGTCTGACGTAATGACGCTGACGTCTGACGTAATGACGCTGACGTCTGACGTAATGACGCTGTGCGTGGCCCGGTAGATGCGATTCAAGCCAGTTGATGGAAACACTTCTGCTTCGCATTAATTTGTATTTACATATTTGCGAGATTTCAAAAATTAGCTCAAAATTCGAAATGAAAATAGATGGAAACACGGTTACAGTCTCTAAACTGCCTTGCTGCTCCTAAACCCCCCTAATGATAAGATTTATCAGCAATGCACCACATGGGGCAGGAGAATTATAGGCCGGAAAGGCAAAAAATAAAAGTGTTTCTGATTAGGCCTTTCAAGTCAAAGGTTGCACAATGTTCTTGAAAAGCCAACAATTTCATGTCCCTCCAAAATGGCTTGCATTCAATGACAAATGCCTTTCAGACAAAATACACCCAGAAGTGGAATTAAATGAGAAATTTTGCCTATATACAGTATATTTTAAAATGTCCTTTGTTCAGTCTGGAGTCATTGATGGAGTGCACTTAAAATGTTACCATGGAAACAAATGCTGGTGAAGATTCTCAGTCGTCCAGGACATGATAAAATCAAAAAAGGCGTTCAATACAGAACAACTGGACTTTATTTGTAGCAACAAGACGTTTCGCTCATCATCCGATAAGCTTTCTCAATTGGAGACTGTGAGAGGGAGAGAGAAGTTATAAGCAAGCTGGGCCACTGGTACACACCAAACTAGGTAAATTGGAAGCTAACACACACACATACTTGGGATAACACGTGCCTGTGACCCATTCAAAGTTCAGTGTGTGAAAGCAGAGCTTACAGAAAACACACACACATCCTACTGTATGTAAATTGACAAAAACCACACTTCACACATTGATAACAGGGACCTGTCAAAGTCTTTGTTAGTCTAATTCACAAGTGAGGCTCCTCTGTTCTCATCAGGTGGGAAGCGTCTGGGAACCAGCTGCAGGGCCGCACCATAAAATACATCCAGAGGTTATTGAGATATTTAGCTAACAAACCGACAGAGTTGACAACGTCTCGAGCGTCCTCACGATACGCCAATACGCAGCGTACGTACGCCCCGTACGCAGCGTAGCCCCGCGTAGCCCCTCAGGGCAAGTACGCGCAAAAGTATTTTTTTACTACGCATACGCGATCCGCGTGCGCGATACGCGGTGTCTGACCATAAACTTCCCGGCGCCGGACTGTTTTGTATGTTACACAAATGAAATAAATTCCCCTTCTTTATCGCTGATCGGGCCTTTTCTTTTGTTTTTTTGCCTAAAGTCAAGTAACCGCTTCTTCCTCCGTTCACTCGATGATTGAAATGAATGAATTCAGGTCCTACCTTGGTGCGCGATGTTTTAATATCCCCTGGTGGGCTGTGTGCTGCAGGAAAAGCGCTCCCTGTTATTATTTTTATTTCTGAGAGAACTTTTTATAACATATATAGTAGAAACAGCGCATCAGAACACCGCAGAAGTCTGAGCGAGCTGCTCATGTTAAAGGTTTCACTTTCAACTAGGTTTCACATTCAGCTGACTGAGCGCTGTCAATCAATTCAGTAGGCGTGTCAGCAAGTGACCAATCAGCGTGCTCAGTTGTCCCCTTCGTGTGCAGCAGCTCATATTACAACAAGGAGAACGTCTGAGCTGAAGTCAGCTGACGTCTGAGCTGAAGTCAGCTGAAGTGAAGCAGCCGCTCCGTATACGCGCGTATACGTCCGTATACGCGCGTATACGGAGTCTGCTTCACTGTATCTCGGCCTTTACAAACCGACAGAGTTGACAACGTCTTACAGACCTCGTGCAGTCAGTTCAGTGTGTGAAAACAGAGCTTACAGAAAACACACACACATCTTACTGTATGTAAATTGACAAGTCACACCTCACACATTAATAGCAGGGACCTGTCAAAGTCTTTGTTGGTCTAATTCACAAACGAGGCTCCTCTGTTCTCATCAGGTGTGAGACGCCTGGGAACCAAATCCAGGGCTGCACTATAAGTTTTAGAAATTTGGAATCTTAGACCTCCTCCTCTGTTTAACGATGGTTTCTCTCTTTTTACATAAATCGCCTCCTTCACACCCCTCTCAAACCACCTGTGCTCTCGGTCCAAAATATGTACATTCTGGTCCTCAAAAGAGTGTCCCTTGTCCGTGAGGTGGAGGTGAACAGCTGAGTTTTGTCCAGAGGAGGTTGCTCTCCTGTGTTGGGACATTCTTCTGTGGATGGGCTGTTTAGTTTCTCCAATGTATAGGTCTGGACAGTCCTCGCTGCACTGGACTGCATACACTACACCACTCTGTTTGTGTGTGGGTGTTTTGTCCTTCGGGTGGACCAGCCTCTGTCTGAGAGTCCTGTTGGGTTTGAAATGTACTGGGATGTTGTGTTTGTTGAAAATCCTTCATGGAAACAAACAACAAAAGTTTTCATTACCATGTAATATTAAGTTTCAGGTTGAAGACTTTACTCTTTTGTTCTCCACAAACATTTTTATCCATGTTCTGAAAACCAAAATGTGTATGTGTAGTATTTTACTCGGGGCTATAATACACAATCGTAACAGTAAGGGTATAAAACATGTGGCGTTTTGTTTAAACTTTGAAAAAAGTCATCAATGAAACCATTACAATCACGCACATCCCCACATAGGTCCTGCCACCTCCGTCGCCCCCTTAATCTAAACCTTTAAATAAACTCTGCGCTGCAGGCACAGAGGCTTATAAATATTGCAGCCCCGTCTGTATTAATTATGAATGAGAACAAGTGTGAAAACGCCGAACAGGCTGCAAAACAGTGCAATGCTCCGACTAACAATGCAGGTCAGGCAGGCAGATAATGAGCAAGCATCACCAAGATTAGCTCAAGTGAGTCACACATCACAATGCTTTAAAAAAAAGTACATTAATCTGTATTTCCTAATGATGTGGGCCTGATGATATTGGAGATAAGAGCCAAAGGGCAATTTTAAAGTTATTTTTAAGTCATACTGTGCACTTCTGTAAAGTTGGACACATTTAAGTGAGGCATGATGACTTTTGCAGGCAATGTTGTGTAGTTGTAATATGGCTCAAAATGTATTTCTTGGCTTTGCTAACAAATTAGTGGTATTATTCACTAAATTGAGAGCAAGTGAAATGCAAAGATGTCAGTTTTTATCCACATTTACTTCAAACATTTGCCACCGTTTTGTACTGTCAAGTAACAATCGGTTTCACACAGCGAGACATCTCAGAGCTCCAGGAATGTCTCTTTATAAATAATAAATAGTTTTCCATTAAAATGTCTTGTGACATCTGTGACGCCTGACCTGGCACTGGATTTGGTGACAGTGGTGTGCCACAAGGTGCTGAACCGGGTCATCTTGCACTTGTCTCACATAGATGTCTGCTCAAAGTAGTTAAGTGCTTCCTGATTTAGATACACCAGGAGATGGTTGTGGGGACAAAGAAAGAGCAACATGTAAAAAGAATTAGAGGCTCAGAATATACAGAGCTATCTTCAAAACACGAAAAGTGCTGCAGCTTGAACTGTAAAATAAAGAATTACACGACGGACACATAGTTTAAAAACTTGAAGATGGCAAACATTTCATTCAAGGAACTTCAGACATCAGTTTACCGTAAAATAAACAAGAGGTAGAGAGATAGTTTGTTTAAATACTGTGCATAATTATACTACTGTACTTACTGTATATATTTTATCATCTCCTTATTTCCAGGTTATTGTTGGTTCTCGAAAAATTTATTTTTGGCTGTTAAGTAAAGTGCATAAGTTTTAAATGTTTATTTATTATTTATTTATTTTTAGACAAAGAAAAACTTCCCTATTAGCTCATCTTGACCTTGATCTGTTTTTTTTAGTCTTCGTAAATATCTTTCAAAGATTGTATTTGACCTTTGGCTGCTTTTCTACTAATTGTTCCTTGTACTTGAGCACATCCTGCATTTGAGTTTATAATCCTTTGTATGCCTGAATGGTTCATAGAGTCAGAGAAAATTTGCTTACAAGCCAACAATAAAATACTATTATAATGCCTAAATTCTGGATTGAAAATGGGAGAAAAGCAACTAAATTTCAGATGAGCCTGTTTCACTTCTGTTTATAACTCTAAGATTGAGCATTAGCTTTTAACAACCAGCAAAATATGGACATTTATTTATCTAAGTTTTATACAACATAATAAAACATGCAGAAGCAAACTCAACAAATGATAACAGTTATATTCCAAAACTATTAGTAATGCTTTGATTATATTGATATTGTACATTCATAGTTTCTTATTACCATCCATGCACTTGAAGTTTACATATCATTGACAAGAAATCAATGTTTAATAGTAATAAAATGATTTACATGACATCCAACAAAGTTAAGTCAGGTCCTCAGGACGGTTTCTTTTTGGTTTAAACATTTTGTCCTTCATCCAAAGGACTTCATCAGTCCGAGGAGCCACAACTAACTCAGTCCCATAAGCTTACTCACTTTGGTTATGGCTGAATCAGAGGAGTCGACGGGGGAGAGGGCGGACTCCAGAAACCAAAGCTGGGCGTCAGACCGCTAGGGAGCACTAAAACGCTAATCCGCTTACAGTGGACCTACCGTATTCGTCGGCGTATAAGTCGCACCGGAGTATAAGTCGCACCAACCTAATTATGCCCAATTAAATGGAAAAATCAACGTATAAGTCGCATCGGCCTATAGGTCGCACCTCACGTGAACTGGTGTTTTGCCCAAAATGGACTGGCTGCCAAATTGTTTGGAAGGACTTTTGACAAGATTATCACATAAAAACTACAGTATTTTGTTTGATGTGTCTTAGTTGAACTTTTCATTAATAAATGAACATAATTTTTGTATATTTTGTGTCTTTCATCATTTATCTTTAAAGATAAACACATAAAAATATATTTTTATTAGCTGACATTACAGTAAAAAACGTGTCTCAGTTTAAAATGATGACAGAAACAGATACTGTATTTATTTTATGGTTTTTATTTATTTATTCAAAACCATTGAAGTCTTCATCTTCTGTGTCACTGCACCATTTTTGGACCAGGCAGATGTCAACAGTGTAGGTACTGTAAAGGGTTTCTTAGCGCCCATAGCGGCCGAAACTGGTACTGCACCATTTTTGGAGTTTTTGACCAAAGTCAAATTATGACCAAAATATTGGAAAAATCGACGTATAAGTCGCACCGGCCTATAAGTCGCAGGGCTTAGAAATGTAGGCAAAAAGGTGCGACTTATACGCCGGAGAATACGGTAAACTTTTTGTCAGCGTTTTTGTGGATTGACTAACTTTTATAATTCATAAGCGGATTTGTGCTATTTTTATTTAAAATGCAGTACCGCTAATAACTAATTATCTATCAGTAAAAACCAATACACTTATTTACAAGCTCTTATGCTGCTTGTTTTACCTTTTTCCCCACCATAAAGAGCAGAGGAGGAAGGGTTGGAGGGGGGAGGGGGGGCAGAGCGGAGAACAGACTCGGATCTACCATGTAGGTAAATGATGCCGTTGCCTGGGGATCCCATCAGCATGGGGCCCCGGCCCCGCCGCGCCCCGGCCAGTCACCTACATTCCTAACATTGATCCTGCTTGTTAATGTACATTTAACATAAAAATAATTATAGTTACGATGAAAACGATCATTAAATACGCAATAAAAAAAACGGTCGATTTCTTTATCCCCCTACTAAAAATGGACTATTCCATCTTGACATCTTCCGGGTCAGAGTTGAACTCAGGGGCTTCTGTGGCTAGCTGGCTGCACTCGGTGTCTTCATAAATCCGTAGAGAACCCCGCTGTTTCAAGCCAAATTAACGTGGCCGGATGATTTTATTGTGTTTTGTGTCGACCATTCGACTGTGACTCATTAGTTTTATGTATTTGGGTTACTTTTATGTATAAATGCGGTGGCGACACACTCGTGTATTTGAGATTTAAAAGTCAAAGTCAAAGTCAAAGTCAAAGTCAACTTTATTGTCAGATCTGCAATATGTACAGTGCAGGACATACACAGGACCGAAATTGCGTTTCTCTCAGTCCCTCGGTGCAACAGTAAACATCTAAACATTGAAACACTGAAACATATAATAATAGACATAAGCATAAAATAGTAAAACTAACACTGTCCTGAGTTTTTTGCATAGTGGTATAAGAGTATGAAAATTTACACCAACTCTAAAACTAAAACATTAAACATTTAATGAACATAATATTGTCCTGAGTTTTTGCATACTAGTATAAAAAAAGAGTATAAAAAGTATAACTAAAATAAACTAAAGGTTTCTAGCATTGACATTTGCAAAGTGGCAAAGCAGCGTATGAGTCAATGTACACAGTATATGTATGAGGTAGTAGTTGATGTTGTTGTAGAGGCAAAAAGTGGCATATGCAGTAAGGCACATTGGGCATCCCTAAATAAGACCGTTCAGAGCACACTGTATATGTACCAGCAGTGGTGTAGATATTAGAGTAGTGTAAATAAATGTAAACAGTAGTAATTACATGTAAGCAGTAGTAATAAAAGTAAACAGTATTAATAAATGTAAACAGAGAATGTAAACAGTATTATGATTATAGGCAGTGATGTAATACAGACATTAGTGCAAGTATGAGAAGTAGTGCAAACTGTATGAGCACATGACCGAGAGTTTAGTGATTAACCCGTTTGATGACACAGAGTCTAGTGTTAAAAACTTTGTGTTGAGTGATAATATGTGTGGTTTAGGGATTAAAAGTTCATTCTATTTTTTGTTAATTTCGTGGCCGAATAGAATATATGTACGTAAAGTATTAAATAAATCCTTTGATTTTTGTAATTTCATCCTTTTAGGATCATTTTTGTTACTTTTCAGTTGGCAGTGTAGTGCAAATATTGATAACGCTGCCGGCTATATATAAATATATATATATATATATATATATATATATATAAAATATATAAATAGCGGATTAGATTAGCTTCCCCTAATTTTCATAAGACATTTGTGCTTTTGAAATTGTGGACCTAAAAAAATTAATAAGCGTTTTAGAAATTGTGGAACTAATTTTTTAATTAGCGGTGCCCAGCTTTGCCAGAAACCATCTTATCTTCATAAAACTGGTTGGTCCACTATAAGCCACTTATTGGATTGAGTTTGTTGTGACTTCTCGGACTGCTGAAGTCCTTTGGATGATGGACGAACCATATCAACAACAACAACAACAACAACAAAAATTGTCCAAAGGACCTGACAACTTTGTTGGATTTATTTTATCTGTATTATTGAGCATGAGCTTTGATTTACATGACAGTGTCTACTTTAACCCCCCAAATGGGTCAGATCTCCCCAAAATTGGCTGTTACCCTGTTACAGTGCAACATCCTCTACTCTCCTTCACCTTCTCTGCCACATTCCTCCACCACAAACACACTCACATCACTTCTTATGTTTTTTTTATCACGTTCTTTCCATTTTCTGGTGGAGAAATTATTGGATCCGTGCCTCCAGGTGTGCTCATAGCTGTAGCTGTGACCCCAGACTGTGATCTGCTCTCTGCTGCACCACGGGGACACAATGGCAAAGCTGCTCCAACTATCTATTTTCTTATCCGTCCTCTCTACCACAGCTATTACAGCTGCAGTACGGTTTCACGACGGGCATTCCTTTTCCATCATCTAAGATTCATGGTCTTTTTCTTTTTAAACTTCCAACACTGAACTGTGAAGCTGAATGGATTTGGACAAATGCGGTAGGATTCATACCATTGATGCAAATCCAAAGGGATGCACTGCAGCACCTCTAGCAGCATTTCTGTTTCACATTGTTCTCTTTGTTCACCTGTTTTGATGTAAAATTTAAACCAAAGTTTGCTGTTGTTCAACTAAAAAAGTTAATATTTTTAAAGTTACATTGCTAATTTTGACTTATAAAAAGACAAACATAATATTTATTTAATTTGTTTGATCTTTACATTTTGTTGTACAGTTTGCTCTTTAGTTTTACATAAGAAGCTAAAAAAATTATAGGTTTTAAAAAAGATTAACAAAGAACATTCAGTCTTTGTAGGGATGGCACCATCTAGTGGGCATCATTTGTCTGTTCTCCTTGTGGTTTTCTGTTAGCCAGTTCCTGATCTATGTTCTTAGTTTTATTAGTTTCCACTGTTCCAGTCCTGTTCTGTTTTCCTAGTTTTATCTCCATGTTTACCCGCTTCTAGTTTCATGTTTAGCTTAATTCCCTAGATCCTGCTTTAGTATTTATTCATGTTTTAGGTTTGATAATTCCCCTGGCCCTGGGGCCTCATGTATCAACGGTGCGTACGCCATTTTCCACGCAAAACTCTGTATGTATCAAAACAGAACTGAACGTGGAAATGTGCGCAGCCCCACGCCAACTCCAGGGCTGGCGTACGCACGTTTCTGTGGTTTTGGTTCCATTGGCGACACTTAGAGGTGATTCTGAGAAACTGTTCATGATGTGAAAATCATTATTGTTCACACCAAACACACATGATTAACAATTATTACATCCACATGGACGCAATTAGATGAGTGGATACAAAAGCATGTGCAAAATAGTGGCAACAAAATTATTCTTTTTACATCCTTATAATCTCTTATGTGCATGGAACCTGTGCGCCCCCACATGTCGCCCTGTCTTTGAAGTTCCATTACTAGTCAGTGCTTTAAGTGATCAACTTTCTGTTAATGGCTGGTTAAAATGCAGTTACAGAGCAGTCTACCAAGCCCTTGTTTGTTTCTGTGTGTATAGCGGTTCTGCAAATAAACACATGCGTAAAGTGTGGAAAGTGTCCGCCTTTCACCAGCGCACATGAACATGTGTTCATTAACACAAAGTAACCCAAAAGTGCCGCATTACGAACTGATAAGCATCTGACTCTGCCCATTTGTAATTTATTATTTTTATTTCACAGGGGACCGTGGTTACCCACTAAAAACATGGCTCATGACTCCTCTCGCCAACCCCCACACTGAGCAAGAGCGGAGGTTTAATGACGTCCATTCCCGCAGCCGGTCAGTCATCGAGAGGACAATTGGCCTGCTAAAGGGACGGTGGCGCTGTCTGGACAGGACTGGAGGTCTGCTGCTCTATAGTCCTGTAAAAGTGTGCCGCATTGTGATGGCATGTGGCGTCCTCCACAATTTGGCACACGGACTTGACATACCACAGCCTGACATACGCTTGCCCCCACCAGAGGAACCAGAACCTGCACCCCTCAATGTACATCCCACCCAGGTAGCTATTAGGGCCCAGCAAAATGTGATAGCAAATATATAAAACAGGCAAGTACACATTATCACTTAAAGGTATAGTATGTAAGATTGTAATGTAGTCTGTAACTTTTCAAACAATATATTTTTAACATATTTCTTCACTCAGTCACTATCTACTGACAAACTGATGTTAGACAAAGTAATCTCTGAAAAAATCTATTGTCCCCTTGCTTCTCTATCAGCATTTATAAAAACACTGAAAACACAAGAGTGACCAGGACACTGACAGCCAATAAAAACAGAGTTGTTTGTCACGCCCCAACCCACGCCCCCACCTGTCCCAGCCGCAGCTCGTTCTCATTAAAAGGATTGCAAAGCGATGCAGGACTGTTTTTTATGTGACACAAAATGTATTAAATATCCCTTCTTTATCCCAGAGCTGGACTTTTATTTAGCTTTTTTGCCAAAAGCCAAGTGATCGCTTCATCCTTCACTGACAGACATGAGGAAATGGATTTGTCACGAGTCACGAGCGAATTAAAACATGTCCAACGTTGCTTTGTGAACCTCTGATGATTTCTGCTGGATTTTGTGTTGTAGGATGAGTGATTCGTGGTTTTATTAAATTTTTTAAACTGTTATATTGTCATATAAACCCAGAACTTCGGAGCGCAGAGACCGGAGGAGGTGGGGCATTCCAGACATTCCAGAGACCAGCGCTGACAGAAAGAGGAAGTCACGAGCGAATTAAAACATGTCCAACGTTGCTTTGTGAACCTCTGATGATTTCTGCTGGATTTTGTGTTGTAGGATGAGTGATTCGTGGTTTTATTAAAATTTTTAAACAGTTATATTGTCATATAAACACAGAATATCGCAGCGCAGACAGGAGGAGGTGAAGCATTCCACACATTCCAGACCAGCAGCGCAGCGACATGAGGAAGTCACGAGCGAATTAAAACATGTCCAACGTTGCTTCGTGAACCTCTGCTGGTGTCTGCTGGATTTTGTGTTGTAGGACTAGCGCTCCATGTTTTTATTTTATTTTATTAGAAGGTTTTATTTCCATAAACACAGAATATCGCAGTGGTTCTGAGCAGAGAGCAGCAGGGGGCGGAGCAGATCCCAAGTTCAGCAGAGCTCGGACTGTGCCATATATGGCTCTGAGGGGAGGGAGCAGAATGCTTTTCTGCGCTGAAAATATTTCTAAGTCCCAGAGTCCCCGAGTGTTCAAATATCGCATACCCTAGCTTTAATCTGTGCATTTAATCTGTGCATTTAATGTTCTGTTAATGTCCCCTTGTCCCCTTCTGTTAATGTCTGTCAGTTGGTCCAGGCGGTCATTGATGCCATTAATGCCGGAAACTATTTCCTGCTGTCGTCAGAACACGGCCAGTAGGACAGACATCAGCTGCTGGCAGGTGGGGTGTGTTGGATGTGCCCATGGTGCCAGACGTTCCAGGGACACTGGAGGAGCATCCAAAGTCTGAGGCAGCAGACTGGGTGTCTTCTGTTTCATTCTTTGATGGCAAAATAAAATGTGTACATGTAAAAAAATATATATAAATAAATCCCATGACTGAAGACTTTTTATTCTTATAGTCACCAGTATGAAAACAAGATATTTTATGGCATTTAGAATTAACACTGACTTATTTACTTACTTTGTGTACAATCCGAATCCCCCACATGCGGAGCCACTACACCTGTGAGGGCCGTGTCACCCACAATACTGGCAACCCTCTGGTCAAATGGAGTGATGTCGTCATCTCCTGTCCCCCCGCCTGTTTTCGTCACACTCTGGCGATGGGCAGCTGTCCTCCGTTTCACATCCACCTTAATATCTGACCACTTTTTTTTTAGTTCTGCCGGTGTTCGCTGCTCTGACCCCACAGCATTTACAGCTTCACACAGGCTGTCCCACTCACGCCTTTTGCGCTTAGCTGTAACGCCAGAGGACAGCGTGCCAAACAAAACTTTTTTCCGTGCCTCTACCTCACTCAGAAGTGTCTCCAGTTCACAGTCCGTGAAGTTCCTCTTTTTTCCACGTTTCGACATGATTTGCAATAGAGCAAAGACGACATTCCTCTGGTGCAGGGCATATTTAAATGAATTTGCATATTTATATGGAGGCGTGTCAAAGGCGGAGTCGGCCACTCTCTCATGTGCGCTCAATTCCACGTTGATTGTGATGTACAAAAGCAATGTGCGTGGATTCCGGCGTATGCACAGTTTGATACATCTGGATTTTTTTGTGCGTACGCCGTTTTCTGGATTTGACCGTACGTCACGTTTCAGTATGAAGTCCACGCTAGTCTTTGTACATGAGGCCCCTGGTCTCCTTGTTTATCAGTTCTTAATTTATGTTTTAAGTTTCTACTGTTTCAGTAATGTACTCCTAGTTTAGTCCCCATGTTTACTTGCTCTTAGTTTAATCTCCAGTCCTGTACTCTTAGTTTAACCGTCCATGTTCCCTGGTGTGTCGTGTCTCAGCTCCTTGGTTTCGTGAGTACATCTCGTCTGTAGTTCTAGTATTCCAGCCACAGTTTGTGCGTCAGTATTAGGTTTTGTTATATACTGCCACGTCAGTGTTAGATTTTGTCTTATTAAAGTGTTTTTGATTTTTACTCGTGCCTCTGAGAGTCTGCCTGTCTGCACCACTGGGCTCATCCCTCCTAACCCACACCGTACTGTGACAGAAATGACCCGAACGACTTGTCTCTCCCTGATCCGGCTCCAGAGGGTGCTGCCTTGCCTCCGGCTCCAGAGGGCGCTGCCGTGCCTCCGGCTCTAGAGGGTGCAGCCCTGCCTCCGGCTCTAGAGGGCGCTGCCCTGCCTCCGACTCCAGAGGGCGTTGCCTCCGGCTCCAGAGAGCGTTGCCCTGCCTCCGGCTCCAGAGGGTGCTACCCTGCTTCCGGCTCCAGAGGGTGATGCCTTACCTGCGGCACCAGAGGGTGCTGCTTCCACCACATCGATGAAGGGTCTCCACACCGCCGACGCCTCCACATCGATGGAGGGTCTCCACGTCGCCGCCACCTCCACGTCGATGGAAGGTCTCCACGCCGCTGACGCCTCCACATCGATGGAGGGTCTCCACACGTCTGACGCCTCCACATCGATGGAGGGTCTCCACATGTCTGACGCCTCCACATCGATGGAGGGTCTTCACACGTCTGACGCCTCTACATCGATGGAGGGTCTCCACATGTCTGATGCTTCCACGTCGAGGGAGGGTCTCCACGCCGCCGACACCTCCACATCAATGGAGGGTCTTCACACTTCGTTTGAGGTCCCTACGTCCGATGACGTCTCAACGCCCAATGACGTCTAAACGCCAGATTACGTCTCAACGCCCGATGACGTCTCAATGCCGATGACGTCTCAACGCCCGATGACGTCTCAACGGTCAACGTCTCGTCTGACATCTCCGCGCCCAATGACATCTAGACGCCCAACGTCTCATCTGATGTCTCCTCATCTGATGTCACGTCTGACGTCTCCTCGTCTGACGTCTCCACGCCAGACTCCTCGTCTGACGTCTCCACGCCCGACTCCTCGTCTGACGTCTTCACACCGACTCCTCGTCTGACGTCTCCACGCCCGATGGCGTCTCAACGCCCGACGTCTCGTCTGACGTCTCCATGCCTGATGACGTCTCAATGCCCGGCATCTCATCTGACGTCTCCTCATCTGACGTCTCCACACCCGACTCCTCGTCTGACATCTCCACGCCCGACTCCTCGTCTGACGTCTCCACGCCCGACTCCTCGTCTGACGTCTCCACGCCCGACTCCTCGCCTGACATCTCAACGCCCGACTCCTCGTCTGACGTCTCCACGCCCGACTCCTCATCTGACGTCTCAATGCCCGACTCCTCGTCTGACCTCTCAACGCCCGACTCCTCGTCTGGCCTCTCAATGCCCGACTCCTTGTCTGACCTCTAAACGCCCGACTCCTCGTCTGACCTCTCAACGCCCGACTCCTCGTCTGACCTCTCAACGCCCGACTCCTCGTCTGACCTCTCAACGTCCGACTCCTCGTCTGACCTCTCAACGCCCGACTCCTCGTCTGACCTCTCAATGCCTAATGACGACTACTCGCCCGACGACTCGCCTGAAGACATCTCACCTGACAACGTCTCGAACGACTCGCCTGACGACGTCTCACCTGATGACTGCCCGTCTCAAGACTGCATGCTTGACTCCTCGTCTGACGACGTCTCGTACAACTCGCCTGTTGACGCGTTTTTGCCCAATGACTTCTCGCCCGACGTCTCCTCGTCGGACGACTTCTCTACGCTCGATGACACAGAGGACTCTTCGCTCGACTCATCGACGTCTGCTGACTGCATGCCAGAGGTCTCAACGCTTGCTGTATCCGAAGAAGTTCCTACCGACGAAGACCGAGTTCCGACCGTTAAGTCTGTGCTCCAGTCGGCGAAATCTGTGCACTTACCGACAAAGTTTTTGCTGACAAAGTTTCTGCCCTCTGATGAATGGCCTCCGGGTCGACCCCCTGAGTCTGCTCTTTGTGATGGACGGCCTCCCAGCCGACCACCCGACGTGCTCCAGCCTGATGGACGGCCTCACGGCCGCCCGCCTAACGTGCTCCAGCCTTATGGACGGCCTCCCGACTGCCCGCCCGACGTGCTACAGCCTGATGGACGGCCTCTCAGCCACCCGCCTGACCTGCCTTGGCCTGATGGATGGTCCACCGACCGCCCAGACGTTTTTTGTTGTGTTTGGCCTGTGTCTTGGTCTTTGTCCTTGTCTGTTTGTGTTTGGGCCCGCCATCCTTGCAGTTCCTCCCTCTGCCTGCCCTTGTCTTTTT
>JBBPBX010005463.1:18874-53882 GCA_038048925.1 Garcialebias charrua
GGGGGTCTAGTTTCTATCAAATTAAAACTTATTTTTCTTTTGAATAAACATTGGACAAACTAGAGCTTATCCGTACTCTTTTAGACTGAAAAGAAATTGCGATGTAGACCCATGAGTTTAATTCTTTTGTACATCAGACAGACACAAATCTGTGACAAAGCGATTTGATTTTATGACACATTTTCAGCTTAATTCATTTAAAAACTATCCCCAAAACAATGGCAACACACTCTAAGTTGTAGCATTGACTAAAACTATGTTCTACTTTTCAAGAAACAATCAGGCAACATATCGATTTATATGCTGGAGTATCAACCCAGAAGTATAATAATAATAATAATAATAATTAATTCAATTTATAACGCACTTTTCATTACTGAAAATCTCAAAGTGCTACACATATATTGAATGCTACACACATTCATAAACCGGTGGCGGCAGACTACCATGCAAGGTGCTTTCCAGTCCTACCGGGAGCAACTCAGGGTTAAGTGTCTTGCCCAAGGACACAACGACACATGGTGCGGGTCCCGGGAGTCGAACCGCCAACTTTCCGATCGGGAGACGACTGCCGCCATTACCACTACACCACGGCCGCCCTGTGTTGGGATGTTGGGATACCTAAAACATCACCTATTTATCATGTACACATGGTATTTCAGTTAGACTTTTCTGATGTAAGAAACAGCAGACAGTGTTTTTGAAGCCCCTTTAGAGTCGGGTGGCAAAAAAAGCTGTTTAGTTGATGGATTAAAATAAAAGAATGAACCTATTGTTTGAGCAGGCTTAAAGGTGGAATGACCTGCCCAAAAGCATTCAATGGGAGTCAGTGATGTATGACACATGTTCATTACTAACTACAACAGTGCATGCACCAACTGTCAGGCTCAGACATTAGAGCGTTTTTCATGAAAACGTAACAAGGGGAAATGCCTAAGGCTTCAGGAGAATAAAAGAGGAAACACACCCACCATTTTCAACTATTATAACGTGTTAAAAAAAGAAAACAGATTTGGGTAACGTCATTCTGATCTGTCTGAGTTAATTTATTAGGTTCACCTGCTTTATCATGAGTGAAGTCAAGGAATCAATATGCAATGACAAATGACACTTTCAGAGAGACAATAAACCCTGAAGGATGCAGAGAGAGATGCACTCAGTCCTTCATGAGACCCATTTTAATTACCACATAACCTGTAGGTCAGTTAACTGTAAGATGAAACCAGAATCTGTGAAGGCAGAGTGTGCACACCAGAGCCGTATATATAGAGAGTTCTGACACTCTTTGAAGTCCAATCGTTCCAAACAACGGCTATGGAAACCTTGTGGAGCTGCGCCCTCTGGCGGCGACAGAGCGCTACTGCAGGCAAAGTCAGACTGTAAAACAGAGCCATGGAACGAATCGCCCCCTCCATGACCCACGTGACTTCCGCATTCCATTCTTACAACGGACCTCTATGGAAGTGTCGCAACTCTCACTTTATATGGCTCTGGTGCACACTCCCCACAAACAGTTGTCTCTACAGACAAACAGGAAGATTAACTTGTCACGCCATTTTAAACAAACACACACACAAACATCAAAGTTCATTCTCAGTACCGGAAATCCAGGTAAATAATCCAACAAAAATAAATCAGGTCCTGTGGTCGGTTTATTGTTGATGAAGCGTTTCATCTTTCATACAAAAGGCTTCATCAGTCCGAGCAGCCACAGCAAACTCAGTCTTAAAAAGCACCTTCACATAGTGGGTCAACCAGTTTGAAAGGAACTGGGACCTGACTTTTGCTGAACTTTGATGTTTTGAACAGTTTTGCTTATGGCTGCCTCAAGGCCGATTTATACTTGCGCTTTGGTCCGCTGGCTGGAGCGCGCAGACTGTGCACGCACTGAGCCGTGCAGCTTCATATGTTTACAGTGTCTCCGCTGTGTTTATAGTTGACGCACGGCGGCGCATGGCAAAGTGCTGTTCTTTTACGGACCAGCAGGTGGCAGTACCCTCTAAATGTGTTGCAAGAAAGGGTGTAGAAGAAGAAATCTACCGTAGAAGAAGAACTGCTTGACGTCACACAACAACAAAAAAATGGCTTTCCGCTCGCATGCTGAACTGTTGTCTTTATTAGAGCAAATCATAATAGAACAACAGTTATTGTGTCTTGCGGTTTTAATGCATGGAGTCAGCGGAGGAGGAAGCGATCACTTGACTTTTGGCTAAAAAACAAAAGAAAAGTCCAGATCAGGGATGAAGAAGGAGAATTTAATACATTTGTGTCACATACAAAACATTCCTCCATGCGTCGCGACGCCGTCTCCACGACCACAGCGGCGCAGACAGCTGCAGGCTCTGGCGTGAAGAGCGTGAAGGCTGTCGGGTGACGTCCCCACCCGACCTGTCAATCAATTCAGTAGCGCCCACGGTGCGCGCACTAGCCTTGCAGAGTTTAAAAAAATCGGAGGTGCACGACACTCGCCAAAACGACGCACGCGGTCTACGCGCAGGGGCGGGGAAGGTGATATTGCGTCACTTTTGGCTTATGCACCCTGACGCACTGCGCGACGCGTCGAGTATAAATCTAGCTTTAGTCAGATGAGTCGACAGGGGAGAGGGCGGACTCCAGAAACCATCTTTTCACTATCGAACTGGTTGGTCCACTGTGTGAGTGTGCTGCTTTTGGGACTGAGTTTGTTGTGGCTCCTCGGACTGATGAAGTCTTTTGTATGAAAGGCGGAATGTTTCAACAACAACAACAAAAAAAGCTATCCAGAGGACCTGACTTAACTGTGTTGGATTAAACACACAAAAATATTCTGTCAGACATTTTGAGAAAAAAAAAACAAACAAAAAAACATTGTTAATGGAGAAATGAGAGACAACTGGACAGTGGAGTTGGAAAGTTATTTAAAAAAAATCACAGTAAGGTGAAGATGACCTGTCAGACAAGATGTGGGTAAACCTTTAGAAATGTTATTATTATTTTTTAGGCTATTTTTCTATAGGTTGAGTCATAACAACTGGTTCTTAAAAGAAAGAAAAAAAACTGTTTCTTGTCGAGGCTGTGGATGATCCCAACTTCCTCATGTCTGATTTGCAGTTTCCCTACATTTCATTTTGCAGAAAGAAGTTGTGAACCCTAAAAAATGGTACAGACCTCAAAAGACAAAATGGGAAGTGAAAAAACTACCAAGACTGTATGAACTCCTGCAAGAAAATAATAATTTTAACTAGCCCTCCCTATCAGGTTTTTGTTAGGGTGTGAACCCAAGGTGCAGACAGACACAGGGAACTCGGGGAGTAAATGAAGAATATACATTTAATAAATGGGGGGGAAAAAAAAGAAAAAAGTTGACATGCAGCAAACGACATATTCACAGCGAAGACACGAAGGGAGACAAAACCAGGACACCATACAGGACAATGCAAATGAGGAACAGAGACGCTGACATATATACAGACGTTAACGAACAGACAATGACAAACCCCTGGGGACAATCAGGAACAGGTGGAAGTGGCAGGAGCTGGGTCAGACCACAAGGAGAAAACACACTAGGGAACACAAATCCTCACACTCACTCAATTTTAATTGAAGACCACTAATCTAGAGTTTTCTTCAAGATGAAAACTACAAATAAACTGTGTAACGCTGGTAAAAACTCAGGAATGGCACACACACAAGTAAACAGCTGCTCTGGTCTAGAAGATAAATAAATATATCTTTTCCAATGCAACAGGTGTCTTTCACTACAGATTTGCCCACTTTAATATTCACAGGGCTCTTCTGCCCTTAAAAGACAACCTATCTTATTTATTATTGAAGTGCCTTTTCACCGTGCTTGGAGGCATATTCAATTATTCAACAACACTACAGAGCCTAGCAAGGGGTTAATAGGGCTTTAGCTGGCAGTGAGTGGTAGCAAAGGTAAATGGGCAACAGGGGATGTGATGTGTGGGGTGGGAAAGATTTATGACATAGATCTTGTGGCGAGGTGAGAGATTGTGGCACAAGGGGAATAGAGTTGAGACTGAGTGAAAGAGGGCGAGCAAAGGAGTGGGTAAAGGGTTTGTGGAGATAGAACAGCATCCACCAAACCAGGAATAAAATGCTTTCCAACAATTGATTTGAACTTTAAAAAATTTTAAAAAAAAAATCCTGATTTAATTATCTCTACTTTAAGGACTGACTGGTCAAGGTTCGGCTGTGCAAATTGACCAGTAATGTTAAAACCCAACAACAACAAAAAACAGCAAAGATCTAGTATTCATTGAAGAAATACAACGTGCCCACTGCCTTTCATGCCAAGGTTTTAACTTAAGATCTTCTTCTTAGAAATGACAGAAAACAGCCATTTTTGGTTAAACCTTGAAAATAACACGCACAGTCTCATGAGTCTCATGGGATATTGCAATTTGTTGAATGATCTGGCACAGTCTGGTAGCAAATGGAGTATGTGTTGTTAATGACTGCACACTATAGGTTCAAGGTTCTTTACTGTTATTCGTATCACACGTGGTACATGAGGTGAGACAAAATTGTGTACTCAAGGTTCAAGTTACATCCAACTGTAGCAAAAACATAAAGTAAAATAGAAACAGTATCTAAGATACTGTATATGCTAAACACAAATAATGTAAAATAATAAGATAAAACACCAAATGTTAGCTAATTATCTGTAAAACTCATTGAGGTTTGGATATTTTTGTGCAGGCTAAGTTCAATTAGCTGTGGTCGCCATCTTAAATTGAATTGACGCTGGTATGAAGGTAGATATGTTACAACGTTGATCAAGTTTGGCACATTGTTTTGTACTGTTAGTGCTTAGTGGATTCTTAGTTTAGCATATTTCTTAGTGCATGTATTGGATCTTACAACTGTTTTTCTTTACAATTTGTATTTTTGTTGGATGTAACTATAGGACCTTGTGTACATAGTTTCATTCCACCTCATGTACCACATGTGGTGTGAATGACAATAAAGACACCTTGAATCTTGAATCTTTGAAATGTGCCTCTAGTGATTATTTTCTGAAGGTTTCATCAAAATCTGTTTGGTTGGTTTTGAGATTTTTTGCTAACAAACAGACCCAATAGTCAAAGTTAAAAGTACCCGTATTTTCCGGTCTATGAGTCGCAGTTTTATGCCTAATTTGCATGCCCTGCGACTAATAGAGAGGTGAGACGTGTTTATGGATTTTTTCCCAATATTTTTAGACCAATTTTTGGCTCAGATATGACCGTTTTTCATTTTGGCAAAAAATGGTGCGGTACCACTTTTGTCCGCTAGGGTACACCGACCGTTCCCACCTCATGTGTCCGACGGCAGCCTCCTCTGGTCGGACTGACTCTGTCGCTGCCCGGCCTCCTGCTCTGGAGGTAACTACTGTTAGCTGTGTTTGTTAGCTGTGTTTGTTAGCTGTGTTTGTTAGCAAGATAAGTCAAGAACCACAGGACAGATTTTTATCAAACTTACAGAAAGTAATCACTGTATGGACATTTACAATGTACTAGCTTTATGAGATGTTTGAGATAAAATTCTATGTTTTATAGACATAAATGTGTGGCGGTTAGTTTCGTTTTTTTTCCTGCTACTATTTGTCTAAATAGCTCATAAACCACACCACGGATTTTCTTTAAATTTACAGAAAGTAATTATTTGGTATTCATTTACAAACTGTTAGCTGTTGGAATTGTTTGAGCTAAAATTAGATTTATTTATAATTTATTTTCGCAGCGCGCGTGACCGTTTGGAAGACGTCAAAGCGAAACAATTTAAATCCAGCAGATTTGACCATTACGTGAATTTATTAAGGAACGGATAAGCTAAGACACATCTTTGCTATAATTTTCAGCAGACAAATAATTGTTTTTACCATGTTAATCTTGTGAAAAGTCCTTCCGTGCATGCTTCGGTGGCCGCCATTTTCAGCAGGGCAAATGAGGCGCTGACGCGTCGCGTAGCGGTGACGCATAATAGATGCGACTTAACTAAAGGTGCAACATGTTTATGAATGTTTCCAATTTATTGCCAATAATTGGACAAAGCGACTTATAGAAAGGTGAGACTTATCAGGCGGAAAATATGGTAACATTTAAAAAAAAGATATCAGATGATCAGTTGGCTCTCAGTGTATAGGTGGGGGATCAGTTTAATCTACTAACACACACATTTTTAGGGGAAAGACATTGTTCGGCCTTCACCTTTTGGTAGTAGACTATAAATATGATTGTGTAAAGTACTTAATAAATTAAATATTTAAGCAAAAGTACATAATATCTGATCAACATTTATTAGGTACAATTAATTATAAAATCCATTTGTAAAAACAAAAATGTGTAAAATTACGTTATAGTAGTTAACAGTATAACACTGCACTAACACTTATATTGGAAATAAGTCTGTTCTGCTTCAGTGATTAAAATGTCTATCCTTGATCTGAACAAAACATGGTTTAGTAAAAGTTTTTAATGTAAAAGTCAACATGGCTGTCTGGTCTGAGGTTCACAAAACCTTCCTCACCACATGCATATTTCTGGTAGCTGAAGAAGTTCTTTAGCTATTTCTTCCCCCAGTAGGCTTGAAAATAACTTGGCTTCTGATAAGAACATGCTCTAGATTCAAACAAATCCCTGTCATGTGCCCTTCAGCTCCGCTTCACTCTCTGTGGTCTCTGTTATCTTCTCCCTCGTGGCACTTCCTCCTTCTTCTTTCCTGCACAGCCAGGAAGGCAGAAAGGTGTTCTTGCCCTGAGCTCAGGCACAACGTTTGCTTGGAAATATTGACAGATGGAAGTTATTCAGCGCACACAAACGAGGCTGCAGTATGTAGATTCAAGTTTCTCTATATTCAACACGTCCATGCTCGTTGGTTTGTATTTAAAAGTTTTACAAACTAAAATGAGATGATGATTATTCAGATGATAAACTACCTTTTTTTATTATAATGTTTGAAAAAAAAATTAAAAGATGAAATGATAAAATGTAGCACTGATAATACAACTGCAATAATTAGAAATCCACGTAACACATTTTAAAAATATGAAACTTTTAGCTTTTGAACTTGAGCAAATTTACCATAAAGAAAACTGGAGAAATTGTATTTCCAGTGACAATGCAGTGTGAATGCTTATTGTAGAAGAAATTGCTGAGAAACAGCTGAAATTTGCTATAAAAAATGTTGAAATTTAGCTGAAATTGTAGAACAAGTGTAAATCACCAGAAAACAGAAAGAAAAACAAAAGTAGAAATGAGTGTAAAAACTTGGCTGAAAAAGATATTAGCATAATAAAAGCTAAATAGTAGCTAAAATAGCTAAAATAAGCTGAAAGGAGCATAAAAAGTAGAATTTTGCAGAAATACTTTAATTAATCTGAAAGTACCAGAAATTACCATGAAAAACTTGAATTTATATGAAACAGCATAAATCATAAATTAGCTCAAATATGCTAAAAAAAATGATAGCTGAAAAGGTAGAGCAAGCTTAAATTAGTATAAGAAAGTATGAACATATTTGCCCAATTACTGTAGGCTGAAAGAAGCAGAAATGAGCACAAAAAGTGAAAATTACCTGAAAAAAGCTGAAATTAGCAGCAAAAAAAAACAGCTGAAAAGTAGCTAAAAATTGCAAAAAGAAGCTGAAATTACCAGAAGCAAGTGGAGAGAGTGCTTTATTTATTTATTTATCTATTTATTTATTTATTTATTTATTTTTGCTGAATTAGGCTGAAAAAAGTTCAAATGAGTGGCACAAAAGTGAATAGCTGAAAAGGCTTAAATTTAAAATAAATAAAATCAGCTTAATATTAGCTACAATAAAGGGCTGAAACTTGAAGAAGTAATCTGAAAGGAGCATAACAAGCTGAAATTATCAGAACAAAGTAAGAAGAAGCACATGGTGTAGTTAGCAGAAAGAAGCTGAAAGGAGCACATATCAGCTGGGAAAGAACAACTGAAATTAGCTGAAAGTAGTTGGAAAAAGTTTACATTTGCACAAGGAAGCTGAAAGAAGCTGAACCAGAACAAAATGTGAAAGGAGCAGTAGAAAGTTGTAAACAGATCTAAAGATTTGAAAGGTGTAAAATGAGATCAATTCATTATGAGGAATAAAAGTAACAGAAAAGGCTAAATATTTCAAAAAGCTAAAGTTGCACCAATACCAAAAGTGAAAGTTTGTCCTAAAGAGCTGAATGTTTTGATATATGATTTGTCGATATAGCACAAAAACTGTGGAACGAGAAAGATGCTGAAAAATGTACAAAAGAAAAATGGATCACAATCGTGTGAATGCTTCATAAACATTCACACTATTAACATGAGAAAAGAGTTGAGCTTGAGAGTGGAAAAAGTGAACTCCCTGGTTTTAACTTCTTTCATATTATTTTTTTTAAGGCACAGAACATTTTGTTTAATTTAAGACAAAGATATGAGACCATACTTTCACTTTTTAAGTTTGTAATTTTATATTTCTCATTCCCCTAAAAGCTAAATCTTCCCAGTTTTGTCCCACGCCTGCTTTATTTTAAATGTTAGCAGCAACCAACATGCTCCTTTGACCATTAATTAATTTCATTAATCTGCACAGTCCCCTCTGTAATTGATCAAGGGCCATCATTTTGTAATGTTATCGTTATCATCACTAATTGATTTGACGATCCATTCATTCCATTAATAGTGTAAAAGATGGGAGATTAAGAATTTAACTGTCCATCGCCATTAATGTGATCAAGATGTAATAAGTGAATGAGCTACAGGTCATTTAATTTAATCAAACGCTGCTTTATTCAGTCCAGTTTCAGCTCGTATATTCCTGGCTACGTGAGAAGATAAAATGCTGGCAGATGAATGATGAGGTAGGTTTTAAAACGTTTTTTTTTATTTTTTTTATCACCCACCCATCGTCTAACTTCCCCATGAATAAAATGTGAATTATCCTGATTGGTTTTCATATTTATTACAATTCTGTAAAACGCAGGTCAATTAGCATTTGCTTAGGC
This sequence comes from Garcialebias charrua, assembly GCA_038048925.1. Taxonomy (NCBI): domain Eukaryota; kingdom Metazoa; phylum Chordata; class Actinopteri; order Cyprinodontiformes; family Rivulidae; genus Garcialebias; species Garcialebias charrua. Next base: position 27,858 of record JBBPBX010005463.1, read on the forward strand.
AAAACACTTGAATGAACACAATTGGAAAAAGAGCTCAAGCACTGATCACATATTGCCTTTTTTATTAGCAAATAGTTCTACAGTAAAACAGTTTGAACACAGAGACTTGCTGAAGGGGTCGACCTTGTTGTCATCTCATGAGAAATGCTGCAGCGCCCCCTATTGGCAGTGTTCAGGGCAGACTCTTTGAAGATTCAGTTTTCCCATCTTTGAAGAACACAGCTATAAGATGTGATGGATGACCTAAAACCAGTCCTGTCCAACATATCACACTTACACAACACAGTGATCTTTCATGGTCTGCCTTAAATGGGTGCAGTTAACAGAGAGCTGCACGTCATTTAGGCATTCATGGGTGTAATCAAGCATGCCTCATCTTAAATGTCATCAATAGCTGCTTCATTCTAGATCTGAGGTTGTTCACTTCTTTCCTGTGGAACATAATGTCAATTTACAACGATCAGACAGCAGCGGAAATCTTTCGGCCTCAAGTGTAATTAGAGGTTTGTTGAGACAAAAGCACTCTTTTTGCCTTAACAGTTAAATCTCATGAGCTCCTCTCCTTTTGTCGGACGGTGACTGTGACGTACATTCAAGATGCTCAGCCGGTTTCTCCTCCTGTGGAAACTCAAAGCTCCATGCCTCCCACTTGACAGTTTGAGAGTGGCAAACAAAGTGTGGAGTGGCTCTCTTGTCTTTTTGGGGGGGCCTTCCTTCAACACTTTTTTTTTTTTTTGGAAAGCTCCGACAAGTGCCACTTTTCATCTGAAGCTAGATTCACAGCGAGGCTTAAACTGTCCCAGTTTTTTTTTTTTTCTCTTCAACACTAAGTGATTTGTTTCTGATTTGCTCTAATTAGGACAGCGTGCATGGAGCTTAATTTTGTGATGTGTCAAGTGAAGAGCCTGAAGAAATGTCAGAATGAACTGCCTGAATTACACCGTTGTGTTGTTCAGTATACCGGTACCTGGACATTAACTCATTGTGGAAAATGAACTTAAAAAACAAACATTAGAAAAAGAGAGTGTTTAAGAGGTGGAATCATCAAAGTTCATGCTCAGTAATCCAGGCAAAAAAATCCAACAATGTTCAGTCAGGTCATCTGGACGGTTTCTTTTTTTGTTGAGACGTTTCATCCAAAGGACTTCATAATTTTCATTCAACTTTTATTATTTTGTCTCATTAAGCCACGTGGACTCATTTACAAACAAGGCCTGTTTTAAACTAAGAACAGAAGAGGTACAAACAAAAATAGGCAGTCATAAAAAAAGCATATAAAATAAAAATAAAAATTAAATAAAAATGAAACAAAAACAGGGGTGGGGGGGGGTGAAACAAAAACAGCTACAATACGCTTGCCCTCAATCCGAGGAGCCACAAACAAACTCAGTCCCACAAGCAGCACACTCCCATAATGGACTAACTAGTTTGCTGGTGATTAGATGGTTTCTGTGGCCCTCCCTCTCCCCCATCGACTCCTCTGAGGCAGCCATAGTGAAAATGGTTCAAAATGTCAAAGTTCATGCTCAATTATCCAGGTAAAAAATCCAAGAAAGTTCAGTCAGGTCATCTGGACGGTTTCCTTTTTTGTTGAGACGTTTCATCCTTCATCCAAAGGACTTCATCAATCTGAGGAGCCACAACAAACTCAGTCCCACAAGCAGCACATTCCTATAGTGGACCAACCAAATGCTGGTAATAAGATGATTTCTGGGGCCCGCCCACTTCCCAAACGACTCCTCTGAGTCGATTGATGAAGTCCTTTGGATGAAGGGCGAATCATCTCAACAACAAAAAGAAACAGTCCAGATGACCTGACTGAACTTTCTGGATTATGAGGTGGAAACTACTTTTATACTATAATTATTATACACCTGTCAAAAGACAGACATGTTATGGTATAGTCTCCGTCCGTCCGTCCGTCCGTCCGTCCGTAATTGTTGTCTTGCCCGGGACATCACTTTGGATCAGCTCAAGATAAGTCAATGAATCTTTATACTTTTTTGTAGGGATGCACCGATCCACATTTTTTAACTTCCGATCCGGTCCCGATACTAAAATCTGGATATCAGCCGATACCGATCCAGTTCCGATATCATCATCATTATTGATTTCATATGAGGCTGTAATCATCTCTCAAGTACAATGTGTACACATATATGCATGCATGTCCAAAAAGGCAACTTGAGGTAAGTTTTATTAACGTTGGATAAGTTTCAAAGTTACAATTACATTCTGCTAACACAAAACGTGTTTTTATTTCATGTCTAGCTTTAAAGTGGATATTAAAGTGATTAATTTGTGATTTTTTGTTTAAAATTATTTTATATATTTTTGTAAATAAGGGAGTGATACAAAGTATAAGAACTTTTTTCTTCTTTCTGTACTCTTTTCATTCGATGTTTTCTTTTTGATTAATTTGTTTTTTCTCTTTTAAATGGATAAATTAATTAAATATAATATTAAATAGCTTTACATCTGCTAAGTTTATAGCATAAACCAACACAGACACGTTCCTGTTTTTAGTATTTTACATTGCTTTATAATATGATATATTCCTGTTTCTGATTTTCTACATCTACCTATAATGTTTTGATACTTTGATTTTTTTATTTAATTTGTTTAAAAAAATCTGTATTTATCTCTTATGTTAGTCTATTGTTGATTGTTTAAGGAAATTTCTACTGTTACTGTTGTCATCATTCTTTAGTTTGTAACAGGTCGCTCTTGTAAATGAGTCCTCGAGGCTCAATGAGATTAACCTGACGAAATAAAGGTTGAATGAAAAATAATAATAATGTAGCCGTTTATGGGTTTTTTTTTTCTATAGTTTTCTTGTAATTTTTAATTAATCTGCTTTTTTATGATTGTCTACCGTTGTACTGATAAATATCTCCTAGAGGGTAAACTATATACAGTATTGGCTGCAAATATCAAGCTGTGAAATCCTTCATTTTCTACAGCTGATAGCTGCTGTCATTAATTACGATGAAGTTTAGCAACTTCTTGGTAAACAATCAAGCTCCGTGGCTTCAGCGTTATGTTTTTCATGTTCAATCCAGGGTGGGCGCTCTGATTTTGGTCAGCCGCTCTCAGCCTGTCCCTCCCTCAAGACGGGCAGACAGAGCGGGTCGGACTGGACGCGGCTGGCTGGGTCGGGATGCCTGTGTTTTGGTTCAGAGAGAGTGGCGTCCCGCTGAAGCCCCGGAGCTCGAATGTTTTTGTTTTTGTTTTAAACGTTTATTCATTTCATTTCAATTAAAAAAACACAAATGTACAGATACAAATAAATAGAATACATATAAAATGAAAGGAGGCAGAAGAAAAATAATATCTTATCATATCTGCCCCTTCTTAACAAATCAATTTAAACAATCAAATTCAAGCAATAATCATAAATAATACAACAAAAACATTAAATTGTCACAATTATTCATTATAGCTAATACAGCTAACCCCCGATTTACGAACGAGTTTGGGACCTAAGAACGGTTCGCAGGTCGATCTGTTCGCAGGTCAGACCTTCCGTACACTCGTCACTCGGGGATGTCCTGTATTTTTTTTATTTTTTTGTGGTACCAAGTACAGTACGTACTTCGCCTATCCTAACACACCTAACACAGTGTAATTAATTAATACAGTACAGTAATAAAAATATAAATTAAATAAAAATATAATTTCTTACTTGGAGGTGGTCAAAGCCGCTGCTGCGTCCCGTGTTAGCTCCCTTGTTAGCTTCTGGAGCTAGCCAGGCCGGAGGTGTTCCGCGGCGGCCTGGCACGATCGGCGATAAATCTGCAGCTGCCTGAGACATCCACAAAGTTCACAGAGACGTTTCCAGCTCGTAATTAATCCATATGAAGCCATCCTGGTCACCAGTCTTCCAAACCTGGCTGCCTGCAGCCGTAACTATGACCTAAGATGGCGTCCGGTGTTCTGCTTTAACTAGTAACCCTGTAAACTGGAGACTTTCAAAGCAGCCGTGACTGACCTAAGATGGCCTCCGGTGTTCTGCCTTAATTTGTGACCGTGAAAACTGGAGACCTTCTTCCTGTTATGACCGGAAGTTGCACAATTATTGCGCAATCATGACAAAAATGATCAGAAATGATCATTTTTATCATAATTATTATTTATAAAGCCTTTAAAACAACCACAGCTGCAACAAAGTGCTGTACACATGAAATTAAGAACATTTAAACACAAAAAAAAAAAAAATTTTTTTTTTTTTTTTAATACAGTAATGTCATATTTTTATTAAATATGATACGTTCGTAGGTCCGGGCCGCCGTAGGTCGATGGAGTCGTAGGTAGGGGGTCACCTGTAGATATTAACTAACTTATCTTGTCAACAAAATATTCTTGATCTTTTTCTTAAATAAAAATAATGATTTCTCATTTTTAATATCACAGTCCAAACAATTCCTAAGTAAAAGTAAAGTAAAACTAACTTGACCAAGTAAAACTAACTTGACTGCGGTTTAATGTGGCGCTATGGCTCTGCAGACATTGCATGTTGCTGTCTTGCAGTGTTTAGTGTAAAATACGTCCACACAGCAGACATGTTACAATGAAAAGTTGGCTAGCTGTTAGCTACAGTACTACTGCACATTGTAGCCGGCTGCAAACTATTAACTGGATTTCCTGAATGTGAGGCGGGTCTTATTACTCTGGGTTCATGAGTCACTCCTCTTTTCAGGAACTCCATTCCATAGTCTGAAGCCAATGTGCATCATGGATTGGAAATATCGGCAGGTTGGATTGAAAAATCCGATACGTAAATTATGCTGGTATCGGAGGCCAATACCGATACCGAATCGGCCCCATCCCTACTTTTTTGTATCACCGCCAGATGCATACCAAATAATCTTTTCCTTACACCACCTTCTAGGTCAAACTCACAAATCAAGGTCAAACGTTATACCAGGTCTAGCTGTCTTCCCGAATAATAGTTTGTTGCTGGGCGTATAATATGCCGTGTGCAGTATTCTTGTTATTATTGCTGCTGGGTTGCACACACAGTATGAATCTTTTCATATTGACACTGACTTAAGATCTTTGACCAAATAAGACAAAAAAAGTAGTTAAGCATGACATACATAAGCGTGAACACAGCCTTAAATAATCAACGCGTAACTGACTCCCCTCATTTCACCTCCTCCTCAGAGCTGAAAAAGCAGATTGAAGCCCTCGATAGTTCCTTCCATCTGTCTGTTTGAATCTGTCTGTCAGCAAGGAGAAACATGCAGAAATGCTCAAACGTCTGAGGAGAGCAGAGGAAGGAGTTGGGGTGCCAGAAAGTAAAGTTGGCCTCAGGTGACAGTTTGAACTAACTCCCATGAAGCTGTGAACTGAGAGCCCTGCGTGCAGTGCTATGCAGAAACAATGGACTAATTAAGCCAAGACCCTGAACGTGGTGTTCAGTCCAACTCTTTGATTCTTGACTGGGCTGTGGAAAAACGAGAAAAAATAATAATATTATTTTACAAAATCAAGTTAAGAGTACTGAAAAAACGAATGGCTTATCAGTGGGTTATATCTCCTCTGACTGAAAACAGACATAAGAACTTATGTGACGTGTTTTTCTCAGCGCTATAAATTTGAAGGTTTGATCTCAGTATTTTTTTTTATAAATCATTTAATAAAAGGGTTTCTCTTCCACAGTACACCAGCTATAAAACTGAAAATAAAACACATGTGAATTTTTAACATTCAGATTAATACACTGAGGACAAAACACACAAAATTATATAATAATAATATTAATAATAATAATAATAATAATAATAAATCATTGAGAAATACACAAGGACGTGATAACTCTAAAGGAAATCATGTTCTTTTGTATGGCCTGTGTAAAAAAAAAAACATGTTAAAAATTTAAAATAAAGAATAAAAAGAGAATTGTATTTTAGTATCAAGTTTTCCAAAAATGTAATAACTGCTAAAGTCAATCATTTTATCATGTCTTCTTCTTTTAATATTAAAATGTATGCTATTTTAATTAAATTAATTAACTTAATATTCTGCGTGGCATACAATTTATTAAAAACTTAAGGAAGACATAAAGCAGTTCGTTTAATTTAAAGGCTCAAATAAATTTTACCGAAGGGTAGCAAGTAGATTTAAATGACTCAAAATACGTCTGCACTTCACTTACTACAATTACAAGAAGTTGCTGAGCTGTATTTATCTTTTTGTTTAGATGAAGCAACTTGTCAGATTTGTCTGTGATGTGAAGTTTGTTCAGAGTTACAGCAGCCGTGTTAATGAGCCCACTGTGACCAGCGGGAGCCTTCAGACGATGAACTAACAGTCGTCTCCCTCATCAGCTTGTGTTACGTCGACGATGATGAGATTTAATGAGATGGTGGAAGGTGACACGAAACACAAAAGTAAACTTGTATTCACACAATATGATGATGTTAAGTTGGAATAGTTCTTGTAACTTAAAGTTATAAGGACTATCATTCCAACTTAACCATCATCGTATTGTGTGAAACACAAGTTTACTTTTGTGTTTCGTGTCACCTTCTACCATCTCATTAAATCTCATCATCATCGACGTAACACAATAACATTTAACGCATTTCATTTAATAGACAGTAAGTTAAAGTGCTACGCATATCATATGACTGTTACTGAATATATGTCACCAGCTCTTAAAGCTGTTGTACAATTTTTGTAGCAAATAAGCCTAAATAAGAGGGCTATGTTCAGAGAAAGGAATGTATATAAAATATTGGTATCGGTTATCGGTCGAATAAGTTTTAACGTATTGGCATATCGGATATTGGCCAAAAATCCAATATAGTGCATCTCTATTATTATAGTCTGTATATAACAAGAACTAAATGTGAGCATGTTGTTATTTGATTAATGGTGGGGGTTTTTTTATTCCCAAACTTACACCAATATACATTTAAACTATATGTATTTTTCTGTTAATTTTCATTTCAACACATTAAGACTAAAACTGGAAATAATGTAAGATTTCATGGGTGGGTGGGAAATCAAGATGGTGGTTTGTTGTTGTTTTAGTTTGTCAGCAAGCCTAATGAGCCAACAACTGCACTAAAGAGAAATATAGAAAATAATTATTTTTTTAAATGGAAAAAATAAAAACTAAGAACTTTAAAAACATATTGACTGGAACTTTAAAAAAACTAATAAACTGTTTGTTGTTAGTTAGTTAGTTAGTTAGTTAGTTAGTTAGTTAGTTAGTTAGTTAGTTAGTTAGTTAGTTAGTTAGTTAGTTAGTTAGTTAGTTAGTTAGTTAGTTAGTTAGTTAGTTAGTTAGTTAGTTAGTTAGTTAGTTAGTTACGGTAAAACTGCTTAAAGGGCATATTTTCAAAAATTCTAAGATCCAAGTTTTTAAAAAAAAGTTCCTTATATTTTCTGTTTTCCAAAAAATGAAGCTGCTTTCATTTTCAGTTAGTGACAATTTTAATGTCTCAAGTCGACAGTCTGATCCAGTTATTTTTTTTCTTTTTGCACTCCATCCATCCATACATCCATCATCCATCTATCATATTGTAATGACGCCAACACTGCAGACGGAGTCCAGCCAAACGGGGTTTATTCAGAAACAGGGACGAGCTGCTATTACCGAGGCTGCAGCTCACGCCTTAACAGAAAACGCGGTACACACGCGAGTGAACACACTGCTAGCTGCCTGCTAACAACAACACACTCCCGGGCTCTTCTTCTTCGTCTCTCTTTTCCCTGGTCCCTCCTCCCTGCTCCTACCCCTCTCCTGCCCCCACGACCAATCCAACACATGAGGGCGGGGGACAACAGAATCACAACAGCTCAACAGAACACAGTACAACTGAACAAATACACAGAAATACTTGGACCCAAAGCAGAACCAAACACAGGGTCGTTACACTACCCCCCCACTACTGAGTCCCTCGCCCACGAGGGGACAAACAAAGTCATCAAACCGTCTTGGAGCCCTCCTCATCCGCTGCGGGCGAGCTCCCAGCGGCGCTACAGGCTCTGGGGCCGGGGCATCATTCGATGTCGGTGATAAGGCTTCTGGGGAGGTTGGCGGACGCACCAGAGACCCTGACCATTGGCCTTCTGGGGACTGAGGTGCAGACCTGCCTTGATAGGGGGCCAACCTGTCCCTGTGCAGAGCTACTCTTCTCCTGTTTTGGGGCATCTGAACTCTGTAGACCACCTCCCCCAGGCGCTCCAACACTCTGCAGGGACCCACCCACTGACTGTCCAGCTTCGGGCACCGTCCCTTCTTCCTACGAGGGTTGTACACCCAGACCAGCTCCCCTGGAGTGAAGTGTCGGCCCTTAGCCCTTACATCATAGTTCCGTTTCTGGCGCATGCCTGCTTGCTCCTGTTGCCTCCGGGCAAACGCATGGGCCGTCTCTAACCTGTCCTGAAGTTTCCGGGCATACTCGGGACCCGCTGGAACATCAGGTGCATCCGGCGGGCGCCCGAAGGACAGTTCGGCTGGTGTGCGCAGCTCCCTCCCCAACATGAGGAGCGATGGGGTGCATGCCGTGGAGTCCTGTACAGCTGAGCGGCATGCCATTAGCACCAGTGGCAGGTGCTCGTCCCNGAGGTGGACCAGAACCTTCCTGTGGCTCGGTTCTGATCTGGTGTGGCTCGGTTCTGATCTGGTGTGGCTCGGTTCTGATCTGGTGTGGCTCGGTTCTGATCTGGTGTGGCTCGGTTCTGATCTGGTGTGGCTCGGTTCTGATTCTGGTGTGGCTCGGTTCTGATTCTGGTGCATATCTGTCAAGTCTCCCGTTTTGGCCGGGAAACTACCGTATTTTACCCCTCTTTCCCGTCGTGATCCCGAATTATTATTTTCCCGGAAATCTCCCGTATTATAATATTATTAAAAAAAAAAAAAAAACACATTCCGGTGCCTCTGTCACTAGCCTCGCGAGAACTGCCACCTGCAGTCGCCTCGGTGGCAGTTCTCGCGATGTTACTGCTGGCAGCGGGGAACACAAACCCGGAAAAACACAGAGATGGATGTAACGAGAAGTAACGAGAGAGGACGCGTCCCTGCCAAAAAAGTTAAGACTTCGTGTAAAAATGTTGAAAAATGGGACAGCGAATTTACTTTCCTAAAGTTTATTACGCGTTTTTTAAGATTTGTAACTGCGACTTTAGTGTCTCTCTCTCATGGGGGAAGGAACGATGTCCGTCAGCATGAAAAATCCGTCAAGCACAAAGGTAAGCCTGTCAGATTGTGATCACATAACTGGTTTGAAAGAGGCTGATAGGTAGTTATTTTAGATTTCTTGTAAACCTGTCTTAAAATGTAAGGGGTCCTGGACTTTGCAGGGGTCTGCAACCTGAGGCTCTGGAGCCACATGCAGCTCTTTGGTCCCTCAGCAGTGGCTCTTCCAAGCTTTGATCAAAACTAACTTTAAACTGAATTTTATTTGTTCTTATAACAACAAAAAGGGCTAGTTTTAGCAGTTTTTCCTGTCATTTCCTTTGCAAATGTGTGAATACTAGAACTAATAGAAGGAGTAAAACATAAGTTAACTTTATTTATTCAAAGTAGGATATTTAATTTTTCCACAATTAAAATAATTTACCTAGACCTGCATAGTTCATTATTTTATTTTTTAATTGGGAAAGATCACATTATTTTTCCTTCTTTATGATAATCTGGTCTTTTTTAGTCTAAAATGTAAAAATATCAACAAATCATTAGATATTTTCAGCTTTACAATGGCCAGAAAACTACAGGTCAGAAAATTGTCCTTTAACAAACTTAAAGTGGTCTGTGGGCCACCAGTTGAGAATCCCAGTTGTAGCAGGTATTGTGGCTCCGGAAACGTTTAATTTAGTGAACAAAGGGCCAGAAATGGCTCTTTTGATCATAAAGGTTGTAGATCCCTGGGCTAGTGGGGTGGCTCGGCGTACCCAGCAGAAAATCTCCTTTATTTTTAAATCCAAAACTTGACAGGTATGTTCTGGTGTAGCTCGGTTCTGATTCTGGTGTGGCTCGGTTCTGATCTGGTGTGGCTCGGTTCTGATCTGGTGTGGCTCGGTTCTGATCTGACATGTCTGCAGATTACTGGGTCACCACAGGATCCAGAACACCACCAGGAAGGAGGTCTGTTTGGTGTTCTGGTCCTGGGCGGATCCGGGCCTGAGCAGAACTGTCGCTGGTTCGGTTCTGTCGGTTCTGCTGGACTCACCTGAAGGAAACAGGTTCCGCCGTCACTGCTTCTCCTCCCGCAGCCGAACCGAACCTCGGCCCACTTCTTCCATGGAGCCTGGTACTGACCCGGTCCGGCTCAGCAGAACCAGCAGCGATCCTCCCGGGTGGTAAAAGACTCCAGTCTAGTCCAGGACGGGCTGTGTGTGCGTCGGTGGGTCCAGGTCTCTCGGAACCGTCAGAACCGAGTTCACCTGGGCCTGCTAGTCTCGGTTTTAATCCACCGAGAGGACCCGAACACAAAACCTCTTTCTTCCTGACAAGCAGCCATCGACCAATCAGAACCTTGGATACAGCAGCCAGCGACCAATCAGAATCCAGGATACAGAGGACACAGACCAATCAGATCACTGGCTCCGGACAGGGACGGACCGGGAACAGGACTGGATCACACTGGACCGGAGTCCAGAATCACAGCTCGTTCATTCAGTCAACCTTTATTTATTCAAGGTTCATGAGTTTTCCCTCATTGAATTACATTCATATATAAAATAATTTAACAGAAGCATTCATATATAAAATAATTTAGCAGAAACATTCATATATAAAATAATAATTTAAAGCTTCAGTATGTAGCTTTTTTTATGAACATATTTCTTCACTCTGTCACTACCTCCTGACAGACTGATGTTAGCCAGGTAATCTCTGAAAAAAAAAAAAAAAATATTGTCCCCTTGCTTCTCCAGGTGGTAAATAAGCATTTCTAAAAAGAAAAGGTGACCCGCCATTTTCCAGCCAATAAAAACAGAGCTTGAATTTGAATCAGCCAATAAAAACAGAGCTTGAATTTGAAATTCAACAGACCACAAGGGGGCAGAGCCACATATGGCTCTGAGGGGGAGGGATCAGAATGCTTTGCCTGTTGAAAATATTTCTAAGTGCTGCAGTTCTACAGAAACTGCATACTGAACCTTTAACAGAAGCATTCATACATAAAATAATAATTTAACAGAAACATTCATATATAAAATAATTTAACAGAAACATTCATATATAAAATAATAATTTAACAGAAGCATTCATACATAAAATAATAATTTAACAGAAACATTCATATATAAAATAATAATTTAACAGAAGCATTCATATATTCATTCATTCAACCTTTATTTATACAGGCTAGCCTAGTTGAGTCATGGGGACTCATTTACAAGAGGGACCTGTCTCACTCACACCAAACAACCATCCACTCTCACACTCACACCTAGGGTCAATTTAGAGTCACCAATCAGCCTAACAAGCATGTTTTTTGGTCTGTGGGAGGAAACCGGAGTACATAGTATATAAAATAATAATTTAACAGAAACATTCATATATAAAATAATAATTTAACAGAAGCATTCATATATAAAATAATAATTTAACAGAAACATTCATATATAAAATAATAATTTAACAGAAGCATTCATATATAAAATAATAACATAACATTATTTATGTGAGGAGCAGACTGCTTTGAGTTTAACCCCATCACAGAACTCTCATGTTGAACAAGCACGAAGGCGACAGTGGAAAGGTAAAACTCCCTCATGAGGAAGAAACCTTTAGCAGAACCAGGCTCAGGACAAGTGTCATCTGCTTCGACTGGCTGGGTTTGGTAGTAACAGATACACAATGGCAGGTGAAGAATCACATGTTAAGATAGAAATGGACTGGACTTCTTAACAAACAGACCTCAGTCTGTGAAGATTTCCAACTTCTCCTCCTCCACCATTACCCTCAGCACTGGCTCTCCTCAGGGATGTGTGCTGAGCCCTCTCCTGTTCACTCTGCTCACATATGATTGTGCAGCTACCCATCCAGGCTGTCATATTGTAAAGTTTGCAGATGATACAGCTGTGGTGGGATGCATCACAAACAATGATGAGTCCAGCTACAGACAGGAGGTGGAACACCTGGAGAGCTGGTGCAAAGAGAATAATCTTCACATGAATGTGAAGAAGACAAAGGAGATGATTGTGGACTTCAGAAGGAACAAACAAACACCCCACTGAACATAAGAGGATCTGTGGTGGAAGTGGTCTCCAGCTACAAGTACTTGGGTGTACACATGAATGATAACCTCAGCTGGAGCAACAACACCACCAGCCTGATCAAGAAAGGTCATCAGAGACTCTACTTCCTCAGACGGCTGAGACGAGCTGGTCTGAGAAGCTCAGTCCTCACCTCCTTCTACAGGTGTGCAGTGGAGAGCATCCTGTGCTCCAGCATCAACGTGTGGCATGGAGGCTGCACAGTTGCAGAGAGGAAAGCTCTACAGAGAGTGGTGAAGGCTGCACAGAAGTCATGTTGGAGTCAGTCTCCCCACCATCACAGACATCTACACCTCCAGATGCAGGAAGAGGGCCACCTGTATCATATGTGCACAATTTCGTTCCACCCCATGTACCACATGTGGTGCATATGACAAATAATGAACTTTTGACCTTGTGACCTCTGCTCCTTGTAGCCTCACTGTTCCACCTCCTCCCTCTCATTCACACACATAGACTCTGTCTTACTACGGCTGACTTTCATTTCTCTTCTTTCAAGTGCATACCTCCACTTCTCCAAGTTCTCTTCCACCTGTTCCCTGTTCTCACCACAGATCATGATGTCATCTGCAAACATCATAGTCCATGGGGAACCTGTGTGGTGTTCTTCAATACACCTCAACATGTTGCTGTCATCCAGACTCAGTAGCTGATGTTTGATCAATAGAGGCACCACACTAAAAACACCTCATCGTTTTTAATGTTTGGAAAACAAAAACAGATACTGTACATGTCTGAGGTTAAAGGTGGAAAGTTAAATGATTTCCTTCATGGAATCTAGCTTTTAACCAGGAAAGCTTTCAACGTGCTTATAGAGCAGTTTTTGTGTCATGTAGGGGGTGCAATGTGCAGAATCAGGAGAAATAAGAAAGAAAGGATTTCAGGTGTTTCACTGTTAACTGGAAGTTATGAATACAACCAATGTTCCCTTTCGGTCAGTACACTCGGTACAACACAATAATATGGGGATTGCGCCCTTGCGAGACAACCTGAAGAAGTTTCTTTCAACACGCCTGTCAAGGCAAATGAGACTGCTGCATACACAGGAGGCCCCACTTTCCTGGTCTATAAATATGCAGCGTGGTCTCATTTCCCTATCTGCATGCACTTTACTGAGCTTCTGGAGCATTGAGGGGCTGACTTGTGTTGTACCTCGTTTCCCTCCCTCAGGGAACATTGGTTCTATTCATAACCTCCAGTTCCCTTTCAGTCAGTACATTCGGTACAACACAGTAGTATGGGGACCTGCCATCATGCCCCGAAAATGCATATGCAGAAGAAAAAAACTTTGACATTAAAGTCCTGACAAGCGGGAGGATGTTCATCGCTCCTGTGCTGAAAGAACAGCCTGGGTGACATCACGACTTGTTACGTCCAAGCTGTAGAATTTTATGAAAGTATGAGGGGATGCCCAGTTGGCGGCAGAGCAAATGTCTGCCACTGGGATTCCTTGAAACAATGCCCATGAAGTGGCCATACGTCTGGTTGAGTGTGCATGCACGCTGCTGGGTGCATGTTTACCCTTACTGATATAAGCTCGAGAAACAGCCTCTACAACCCAGTGAGAGAGGTGTTGTTTAGACGGAGCTTTTCCTGCTATGGGGTTAGCAAAACACACAATCAACTGATCGGTTTTGCGCCAGCTTTTTGTCTGTTCCATATAAATGCGTAGCGCGTGCACCGGGCAGAGAGCGTTCATGTGCATCTGCTCTGCAGTCAACACAGGTGGCGGTGGGAAAGCAGACAGTTCAAAAGAAAGGCTCTTATAGGATAAAGATGGCACTTTAGGGACGTAGGCCGGGTTGGGGCATAATGTCACTTTGGAACCATCATATGCAAATTGGGTACACAAATGGTGAACCGAGAGTGTGTGGATGTCACTAGCACGTCTTGCTGAGCACAGAGCCAGAAGAAGAGCTGTTTTATAGGACAACATGTTTATATTGATCTGCTCTAAGAGTTCGAACGGAGTATCACCAAGCACACCGAAAACCAGCAACAGGCCACTGCGGTACTCGTTTTCTGCACGGTGGCCTTTTAGCACTTTGAGATTTTTATTAATGAAAAGTGCATTATAAATGGAATTCATTATTATTATTATTATTACGCAGCGTTCCTTTCATGAACCAAACAACGAGAGTTCGAGTCTTGTAAAAATGTGAGAACCTCTGTTATGGTGCTGAGGAAAGAAACAATGTTTCTCTCCTGATACCAGGCACAGAAAACACTCCATTTAAGTGTGTATAAGGTCTGTATGGAACCTGCTCGAGCACACTGAATAATGTTCACCACATTACTGGGAAGACCAGAGGCTATTAACTTCTCCCTCTCAGGGGCCAGACCCACAGGTTCCAGATCTCTGGGTGGGGATGCCAAATTTGGCCATGAGCCTGAGTTAAGATATCTTTGTACGCAGGCAGGTGCCATGGTTCTCCTTCCAGCAATGACATTATTTCTGCGAACCAGGCTTTCTTGGTCCATCAGAGTGAGAGCCTCTCTGCGCACACGGTCCAGAGTGGTCTGTATTAGTTCCACGGGTGGAAACGCATAAAGGCGCTTTACTGGCTAGCTATGTGCAACGTGTCTACTCCGAGAGGCGAGCTCGCATCCCGTATGGAGAAAAACGTAGGACAGTGCGTGTTTTCCTTGGAAGCAAACAGATCTGCATCGGCCGTGCCCATTATGTTCAGAAACCACCGAGCTCTGTGTTTTCGTTGGACCCTGTAATGTTATGCACTGTTAGTGACATTTAAGAGATATAGCCGTGCTTTACGGCATGGGTAAATGTAAGGGTGGGGGGAGTTTTGGTTCAGTAAAGTTTGGTGCAACGAAGCGACACGGTGTGGTTATTGAGTCTCTGCGGACGTTACATGGCAGACGAGGATGTCCAAACTCGCCTTACCACCACCGCTACCTTTCCTGCCTGTCCCCAGTGACCCAGCTGTCCCCTGGGACAGATGGCTGATGGCGTTTGAGGATTATTTGCTGGCTTTGGGACACACTGACCTGGCGGAAGCCAGACAGTGTGCGTTCCTGCGCCATTGTCTGGGCCAGGAGGGTCAAAGAATCTTGGCCACGCTCACGTTATCAGATAATAAATACGCCACGGCCACACTGAGGGCCCATTTCAGCTTCGGACGGAGCCGGCGGATGCACCGCTTCAAGTTTCGTCAGAGGACGCAGCGGCCGGGTGAGTCTGTTGCCCATTACGCCTCAGCATTACGAGAGTTGGCTAGACTCTGTGACTTTGGGGCGTTGGAGGATGGACTTATAGTCGATCAGCTGATAGAGAAAGCATCGTGTAACCAACTGAGGGAGAGACTTTTACTAGAACCAGACTCCATGACGCTGGCGGACACTCTGGTAATTGGAAAGCAGCTAGAAATGGCACTAACAGAGGCGTGAAAATTTTGCTGCGTTGTGCACGAACTTGTGAAGCCATCGACACCAGCTGTCCATCACACAGAGGCTGTGGAGGGGCCTGATGGGCCGAGTGGCAACTTGGATGTACAGAGAGTGGACAGGGGGCCCAGTAGGAGTAGGGTAAAGAGCTGTGGTAACTGTGGCTCCACTAACCATGCAACTAGAGACCAGTCATGTCCTGCTCATGGGAAACTCTGTCATAAATGCAATAAATTGAATAATTTTGCATGCTGCTGCCGCTCTTCTTCTGCTCGCCAGGATACTACTGTGGTTCCCATTAACATTGTACAGACTCCGCAGCTGTCATTCAAGCTCTGCACATGTAGTGTGGGCGCAGCTCACATCCCGCTCCTTGTGGACACAGGGGCCAAAGTGTCAATTTTGAACAAATGCACATATGACCGATTTTTCAGCTGTACGCCCCTGGAGCCCACCACACCCTTGCTGGGCTACGGTCACTCTCCCATCGACACTCTGGGTGTGGCCCGCCTCCCTGTGCAGTATGATCACCAATTTGCACCTAACGCCAAGTTCTGTATCACCCGGAAGGGAGCTAACATTATGGGCCTAGATTTGTTCCTCGCCCTGGGTTTTGCAGTGAGTGATGCTAAGGGCGAGCATGTCCTGCAAGTCGCCACCACCTGGCCCGACCGCTATCCACAACTGTTCAGCAGACTGGGCCACATGACGGGATTTGTCCATCAGCCTACGGTTGACCGATCGGTCCGTCCTGTTATCCAGCCTCTTCGGCGCATTCCCTTGGCTCTCCGTAGTGCCGTAGAGGCCGAGTTGCGTCGCCTGGTGGAGGACGACGTCATAGAGCCTATCAATGCTTCACCGTGGGTATCAAACCTGGTGATAGCCAAGAAAAAGGGGGTGGGCTGCGACTCTGTCTGGACCTCACGGATGTGAACAAAGCCATCGTCCCTGATAAGTACCCTCTACCCACAGTTGAGGAACTCACCAGCCATTTTCACAGCTCCACTGTCTTTAGTAAGATGGACCTACGGAATGGCTACCTGCAGGTTCCTCTAGCACCAGCAAGTACTGTATGTACCTTACAGCATTTGTCACGCATGTGGGAGTTTTCAGATTTAAACGCATGGCGTTTGGTCTTTCGTCAGCCCCGAGTTGTTTTCAGAAGATAATGTCACTGGTACTGGCTGGTATCCAAGGCATCTCCATCTACTTGGATGACGTGGTGGTGCATGTACCATCTACTGCACTACATGATGCTCGCCTGGAGCAGGGGCCTCATGTACAAAGACTTGCGTGGACTTCTTACTGAAACGTGACGTACGATCAGATCCAGAAAACGGCGTACGCACAAAAAAATCCAGATGAATCAAACTGTACGTACGCCGGAATCCACGCACATTGCTTTTGTATATCACAATCAATGTGGAATTGAGCGCACATGACAGAGTGGCCGACTCCGCCTTTGACACGCCTCCATATAAATATGCAAATTCATTTAAATATGCCCTGCACCAGAGGAATGTCGTCATTGCTCTATTGCAAATCATGTCGAAACGTGGAAAAAAGAGGAACTTCACGGACTGTGAACTGGAGACACTTCTGAGTGAGGTAGAGGCACGGAAAAAAGTTTTGTTTGGCACGCTGTCCTCTGGCGTTACAGCTAAGCGCAAAAGGCGTGAGTGGGACAGCCTGTGTGAAGCTGTAAATGCTGTGGGGTCAGAGCAGCGAACACCGGCAGAACTAAAAAAAAGTGGTCAGATATTAAAGTCTTCAGTCATGGGATTTATTTATATATTTTTTACATGTACACATTTTATTTTGCCATCAGAGAATGAAACAGAAGACACGCAGTCTGCTGCCTCAGACTGTGGATGCTCCTCCAGTGTCCCTGGAACGTCTGGCACCACGGGCACATCCAGCACACCCCACCTGCCAGCAGCTGATGTCCATCCTACTGGCCGTGTTCTGACGACAGCTGTCCTGCAGACACAACAGGAAATAGTTTCCGGCATTAATGGCATCAATGACCGCCTGGACCAACTGATCGGAGTCCTCGCAGACAAGAACATTAAATGCACTGATTAAGTGAACGGCTTTGAACGACTAGTCATGAATAGCATCACATCTGTCCTCCCTGCCTCCCTGGATCCCTTCCAATTTGCATACCGACCTAATCGCTCAACCGACGATGCCATCTCCTCTGCCCTCCACACAGCTCTCACACATCTGGACACGAAGGACTCTTATGTTAGAATGCTGTTCATCGACTTCAGCTCGGCATTCAACACCATCATCCCCCAACAGCTCATCCATAAACTGGACAGTCTGGGGCTGAACACCTCAATGTGTAACTGGCTGCTAGACTTCCTGACCGGGAGACCACAGACAGTACGGATCGGGAGTAACACATCTAGCACCATCACATTGAACACAGGGGCCCCACAAGGATGTGTGCTGAGCCCCCTTCTATTCACCCTGCTAACACACGACTGCACACCATCGTACAGCTCCAACCACTTCATCAAGTTTGCGGACGACACAACAGTGGTAGGTCTCATCAGCAACAACGATGAGACGGACTACAGGAACGAGGTGAGCCGCTTGGCCTTGTGGTGCGGACACAACAATCTCACTCTCAACGTGGAGAAGACAAAGGAGATTGTCGTGGACTTCAGGAAGAGGGATGCACAACATGCCCCTCTGACCATCAACAGCACCGCAGTGGAGAGAGTGGACAGCACCAAGTTCCTGGGAGTGCACGTCTCAAAGGACCTGTCCTGGAGCAGGAACACTGCAGCACTGGCCAAGAAGGCTCACCAGCGCCTCTACTTTCTCCGCAAGCTGAAAAGGGCTGGAGCTTCAACCCCCATCATGTGCACCTTCTACAGGGGTGCCATAGAAAGTGTCCTGACCAGCTGCATCACGGTGTGGTTTGGTGCATGCACTGCATCCTGCCGCAAGAGCCTCCAGCGCATCGTGAAAGCAGCTGAGAAGATCGTCGGCACCTCCTTGCCCTCACTGCAGGACTTACACAGCAAACGCCTCACTCGGAAAGCCCACTGCATGGCAGGTGATCCCACACACCCACTACACAGCCGCTTTAGACTGCTGCCATCAGGGAGGAGACTGAGGAGTCTCCAGGCTCGAACCAGCAGACTGAGAGACAGCTCTGTTCATCAGGCAGTCAGAATGCTAAACACTCTGCCTGCTCTGCCTCCCCTCCCATTTGAACTGCCTTAACACAAAAAACTTTCTCACACATTACCACTCAACACAAAGTTTTTAACACTGGACTCTGTGTCATCAAACGGGTTATTCACTAAACTCTCGGTCATGTGTTCATTCAGTTTGCACTACTTCTCATATTTGCACTAATGTTTGTATTACATTACTGCCTATAGTCATACTACTGTTTACATTCACTGTTTACATTTATTAATACTTTACATTTACTACTACTGCTTTACATTTATTACTACTGTTTACATTTACACTACTTTTATCTACCCCAGACCCAAACTGACGTGGAGACGATCCTTTGAGAAAGACCTGAAGGTACAGGGCTTCGACCCGAGCACGGTGGAGATGATCGCCAAGGATAGAGATAAATGGAAACAGCTTGCCGCCCAATGCGCTCTCGAGCGCGGGAGGATCTAAGTCTAAGTAAAGTATCTACACTACTGCAGATACATATATAGCATTCTCTGACTAGCCTTATCTAAGGATGCCAAATGTGCCTTATGTGCCTCACTGCATATGCCACTTTGCCTCTATACCAACATCAACTACCTCATACATATACTGTGTACATTAACTTATATGCTGCTGTGCCACTCTTTGCAAATGTCAATGCTAGAACCTTCAGTTTATTTTATAGATATACTTTTTATACTACTATGTAAAAACTCAGGACAGTATTACACTTTTATTATTTCATTTTATGCTTATGTTCATTGGGTGTTTGGTGTTTCAGTGTTGGTGTAAATTTTCATACTTTTATACTATTATGAAAAACTCAGGACAGTGTTACACTTTTACTATTTTATGCTTATGTTTATTAAATGTTTTAGTGTTTAGTGTTTAGATGGTTACTGTTGCACCGAGGGACTGAGAGAAACGCAATTTCGGTCCCTGTGTATGTCCTGTACATATTGCAGTTCTGACAATAAAGTTGACTTTGACTTTGACTTTTGACTTTGATAATGTGTACTTGCCTGTTTTATATATTTGTGAAATAAAAATAATAAATTACAAATGGGCAGAGTCAGATGCTTATCAGTTCGTAATGCGGCGCTTTTGGGTTACTTTGTGTTAATGAACGCAGCAGTGCGCTGGTGAAAGGCGGACGCATTCCACACTTTACGCACGTGTTTATTTGCAGAACCGCTATACACACAGAAACAAACAAGGGCTTGGTAGACTGCTCTGAAACTGCATTTTAACCAACCATTAACAGAAAGTTGATCACTTGAAGCACTGACTAGTAATGAACTTCAAAGACAGGGCGACATGTGGGGGCGCACAGGTTCCATGCGCATAAGAGATTACAATATATAATATATATAATATAATATATATACATATATATATAATATAGCTGATCGGTTTTCTTGTTGCTGTGTTCATATGTGACCATTTGCTCATACAGTATAGACTCATGTTCGTGCGGCTGTCTGTTTGTAATGATTTTGTTTTTCTATTACATTAGTGCTTAGTGTATTTCTAGTTGATGTTTTTCTTAGTCAATCCTAGATGTTATTACTGTTTTTCTTTTGTATTTTGTTGTTGAATGTAACTGGGACCCTGTGTACATAAGCTCATTTCATCACATGTACCACATGCGGTGCAAATGACAATAAAGATTCTCTGACTCTCTCTCTCTGACTCTGATAAGGATGTAAAAAGTAGCCGTGCGTCCATGTGGATTATTGTTAATCATGTGTGTTTGGTGTGAACAATAATGATTTTCATATCATGAACAGTTTCTCAGAATCACCTCTAAGTGTCGCCAATGGAACCAAAACCACAGAAACGTGCATACGCCAGCCCTGGAGTTGGCGTGGGGCTGCACACATTTCCACGTTCAGTTCTGTTTTGATACATACAGAGTTTTGCGTGGAAAATGGCGTACGCAAGGTTTTTGTGCGTACGCACCGTTGATACATGAGGCCCCAGGTTTTTCAGCGTTTTAAACAACATGGGATCACGCTGAACTCTCAGAAGTGCATATTTGGGGCTGACGATGTCGAGTTTCTGGGTTTCAGGCTTTCGAAAGAGGGCATCATCCTAATTCTGTCTCACACTGAGGCTATCCTGTCCCTGCCGGACCCGCAATCACCATCCCAGCTGTCTTCCTTCTTGGGAATGGCGGCCTACTACCTCAGATTCATGCCACACTACTCAGACTCGACGGTCCCTCTGCGTCGGTTACTCCGGAAGAACATCACATGGGACTGGACACCTGCATGCCACGACGCTGTGCAGATCATCAAACAACAGCTCACGTCCCCATCCACGCTGACCCCTTTCAGCTTGACCGCTCCCACCTTGGTCACCTGCGATGCTTCTGGGGTGGCGTTAGGTGCTGTGCTCTCCCAGATTCATGACGGGGTGGAACGCCCTGTTGCTTTTGCCTCATGTGCACTTACCCCAGCTGAGCAGAAATATTATGTGGGGGAGAGGGAGGCCCTGGCCTGTCTGTGGGCATGTGAACGCTGGCATGTCTATCTATTTGGCAGACCGTTCACCATCCGCACAGACCACCAGGCGCTGACAGCACTGTTGGCGACCCAAGGCTCTGGGCACAGGCCCATGAGACTGCTGCGATGGGCTGACAGGCTAAATCAGTACAATTTCAGTCTGAAGTTTCTGCCTAGGCGGTCCAACACGTTGGCCGATCTCCTGTCAAGAGCGGTGTCAGTGACAAAGGAGACGGGCGGAGCAACATCAGTCAGACACAGAGAGCGATGAAGATTGGGTTCATGTCCTACATGGACCCCTCAGTTCAATAGTCACCTTGACAGAGCTGCAGCAAGCCTCAGCTGCAGATGATATACTCACAGTGCACTGCACCTATGTGTAGGATGGCTCGCCTGCCAAAGTGGATGACAGGGTGCTTCCCTACTACTTTTTCCACAATGAACTTTCCTGCTGGGGGACGGTGTGCCTAGCTCGTGATCAAGGCCAGAGTACTGCATATGGCGCACGAGGAGCACCTGAGGGTGGTCAAGGTGAAGCAGTGCTGCTGTGATACAGTGTGGTGGCCCTGTATAGACTCTGACGTTGAGGAGCTGGTAAGTAACTATGCTTGCTGCCTTTTGAGTGGGAAAACTGGCCAGCCTGCCACAGCCCCTCTCACCCCGACCCCTTGGCCACTTTCACCTTGGGAACATATTCAGGTCGACATCTGTGGGGCACTCCATGGGGCACCTGCTCATGCTTGCTACCTGCTGGTTGTTCACGATCTTCACTCGAAGTGGCCTGAGGTTTGTCAACTGAGCTCCATCACTGCACACACCATCATAGACTGCCTGGACAACCTGTTTGGACGTTGGAGCCTTCCTAGTGTTGTTACAATGGATAATGGGGCCCAGTTCACCTCAGCAGAGTTCACAGAGTTCCTCACACTACGTTCTGTCAGGCATATCAGGACAGCAGTGTATCACCCAGAGAGCAATGGTAGTGTGGAACGACTCAATAAAACTCTCAAAAATGGAATCAGAGCCTGTCTGGAGGAGGGGAGAACCTTCAGCGATGCTCTCAACCAAACCCTCCTGACCATCCGGGCATCCAAGCATTCCACCACAGGAGTTTAATCGGCGATGTTAATGATCGGTCGCGAACTGAAGCAACCCCTGGACTGTCTGAGAGCTGAGCCAGCTCTTGCACGGGGGAGCCCAGAGCTCCAGAAAGCCAGAGCGCAAGTGAAGGGTTTGCAGGCCCGGATGAAAGACAGGTTTGATGCCATACACCGAGTGTGGACCCCCTCACTGGCTGCAGGGGATTGGGTCAGGATCAAACGACTTCATCGGCAAAATAAACTGCAATCATTCTGGGCAGAGCCCCTGCGGGTGATTAAGCAATTGGGGCCGGCCACATACAGACTGGAGCATGGGAGTCATTGGCACGCAAACCGTCTGCACAGGGTCATCGCCCCACCAGCATCTGCATCACCGCTGCCCCCGGCAACAGCGCTGGGTTGGCAGCCTAGGCCAATGACTTCTCAGGTGAGGGATACTCCACCAGCTTTAACCAACTTCACTCAACAGCCAACACGGCCCGAGAGACTGAGGGTCCCTCCTGTCTGGCTTGGGGACTACAGTATATGACAGGGTGATAGTGTTACTGAAAAGTGAGCAAAATATTATGTTTCCAAGGGGGTGAAAATGTTATGTTCAGAAACCACCGAGGTCTATGTTTTCGTCGGACCCTGTAATGTTATGCACTGTTAGTGACATGTTACTGTACCTTTAAGAGATATAGCCGTGCTTTAGGGCATGGGTAAATGTGAGGGTGTGGGGAGTTTTGGTTCGGTAAAGTTTGGTGCAACGAAGCGACACGGTGTGGTTATTGAGTCTCTGCGGACGTTACAGTGCCGAAGCGATCCCAAATCTGTTGCACCACCTCCGGGTGAAGGCGCCACTCTCTCGTCAGTGGGACACCTCTGGAGAGCGCGTCCACTCCGTGGTTCAGCACTCCCGGGACGTGAGTTGCTCTGAGTGACAGCAGACGTGTGCTGTACCATTGTAACAGCTCGTGTGTCAGACGGAAGAGGGGCAGTGAACGTGCACCTCCTTGTCTGTTTATGTAAGCAACCACACAGCTGTTGTCGCTGCGCATCAACACATGTTAATGTGAAATCAGACCCATTTTGTTGAAAATTTTGCTGAAATGTTTTAAAGAGAGAAAAACTGCCATCATCTCCAACTGATTTATATGTAGTTGTCTCTGGTTCTGAGAGCAAACATCGCTGGTGTGTCTGTGTTTGCATATTCCTCCCCAGTCGAACTTTGATGCGTCTGTTGTGATTAGCACACGAGATAAGACACGACCTAAGGGAACCCCTCTGTTGAGATATGCTATGTTTCTCCACGGCCTGAGCGCATGCAGGTAGGATGGAGATCTTCACCAGATTTTCCTGCTGGGGGACTTGGCTCTGTTTCATGTGAACCCAGCGTTGAAACCTTCTCATCTGTAGCAGACCGAGCGGGACTGCTGATATCATAGAGGTCATAAAACCTAAGAGGCGCTGGCAGTGCTTGATCGTTAACACACGATCATGCAGAAAAAGAGCTAAACACTGATTGAACGCTGTTATCCTCCGCTGGGATAACTGTGCGTAATTTTCTACAGAATCTAGCTCGATACCCAGATAACAGATCTTCTAGTTGGGGACTAGCTGACTTTTCTCTCTATTTATCACAAAACCCAAAGACTGCAGGTGTGACATCAGCAGAGCTGTGTGAGCTCTGGCCTGATGGGGTGAATCTGCTCAAATCAAAAAATCGTCCAGATAGTCTAAGGTTTGGATGCCCTGACTCCTGATCGGTGTCGGTGCTGCCTCGAGGCATTTTGTTAACACTCGAGGGGCCAGAGACAGTCCAAATGGCAGGACCTGATATTCGTACGCCATATTTTCAAACACAAAACGCAGAAACTTTCTGTGTTTTGGTTGAAATGTGAAAATATGCGTCTTTCAAGTCTACTGACGTGAACTAGTCCCCTGCATTACTTAGCGCAGAGTCAGCATTCTGAACTTGAATGATCTCAGTCACCTGTTTAATTGTCTCGGATCTAATATTGGGCGGAGTCCCTTGTCCTTTTTCTGAATCACAAAATAGTGGCTGTAAAAAAACGTTGTTTACTGCCTGAGGGGGGACAACTCTTATTGCTCCTTTTTCTAGGAGTGAACAAATCTCTTTTGTCAGAGTTGGAACGAGATCTGGCTGTATTTTTGTCATTACAGTCCCTCTGAACGGTAGAGGATGCTTGCTAAATTACAATTTGTAACCTCGGACTACAGTTCCCATGATCCATTACGACGGTGTGCATGCGTGCCATGCCCTCGCGTTTGACTCGAGCCTAAACGCCATGTTCATTTGTGGGCTCACTGCGCCCTCTGCTGGACACAGTTTTAAACGGAGCGGAGAGTTTAACTCTGTCAGACGGAGCTCCGTCCCCTTCATGTTTGACGTTTGGTTTGTGAAAAAAAGGGACGAAATCGCCCTTTATTTCTGACTCTTGACACAAAACAGTGTGAACACATGTCTTTATTAGTTTTGGTGCTTGAGGATAACATTTTTCCTTTATTGTAAGAACAGGGGAATGAAAAATATGTGTCCCTAAACATTTTCGTCTGCTTAATCGGGATTTCTTCAACTCCAACGTCGGCTGAATCTGAGAGGCTTTTCTTTTTCCCAGTGGGTGGTAAGGCCCTGATTGTTCTGAAAACAGCTGCAGAGCTAGGCTGATCACTGTTTCCTCTCCCTCACTGTTGATGAGGATTTAGATGCCCTCGCTTGTCTCGGGACAAAGCGGTGCTTGGACCACACGGTTGTCCAGGTGGCGGACGTCCGCGCTTCTCAGCAGCGAACGTCGCCCGCGGTTCGGTCTCCAGTGAGGGTCTCTTATGCGCAGAGCGCCGAGGAAGAGAATGTTGTCGCAGAAGTGCGCTCCTGTGACTGCTGGAGTCCCTGGGCTGGGAGTAATGACGTCTCGGCATCCCCAGACGCAGTGCCTCCTCCTGCTTCCTTCTCTGATCACAGTGGTTCTGGATCATTTCCTAAGCTTCTCCAAACAGTCCCGTGGGTTCGACGGCTTGCTGGAAAAATGTGGAGCGCAGGCTTTCTGGTAGCTCGGTGAGGGTGAGCCACAGAGGTGTCGCTGAGTGACAACCGCTTCGCCATGCTTTTCCCCAGGGCAATAGCTGCGGTGCCCGACAGCCGGAGGATAAAATCCGTTGTCCTACGGACCTCGTCCAACGGTTCTGCGACATTTATCCTCAACTGTACAGCTTCCTGCAGCTTTTCCTCCTGATACGCCTGCAGCATCGAGGTCGTATTGAGCACGCAGCAGTGTTCCAGCTGTGTTGCTAAAAACTGGCACTGTTTGCTGGGGAGCGTGGGTTTGCTGGCTTATGTCTTTGGTGCCAAGTGAGCTGCCAGCGTTTCATCCATGGGTGGGATGTGCAACAAACCCGTTGGCTCCATGTTTTCCAAGTCCAAAAACTGGGAGAAAGGAAGGGATAAGGGTGCCTTAGGTGACGTCCAGGACCGTGTGAGTTCCGTTAGAAAATCTGGAAACATAGGCAATTTGTGCCTCACCGAGGTCTGTTGCTTCGGGAGAAAATAATTACTAGCCAGTCTTGTCTGGAGCTGTCGAGAT